>JABASD010004799.1:0-14280 GCA_019776165.1 Pogonognathellus flavescens | reverse complement strand
CATTAGCATGTATGTAAAAATAGTCATGAGAAATACAAGAGTCATAAAATGTAGACACTAATGCATGGACCGAACAGTTATAGTGATATCTGGGAAATTCCCACGAAACAAAGTTTCCACGGAGAGACCCTGTTGTCTTGGCTGATGTGGAAAGAAAAGAAAGATCATGGCAAGTTGGTGCCATAGTGGTAGCATAGAACACTGTTACATACATTCACATAAACAATGAAGGTCTACTAGTATGAGCTTAATACGTTCGAGATGTATTTCGTTTGTTTCTTCTTCGTATACTTTTACTTTTGCTTTATTGTAGGTTTATGTAGCAATTGCTGAAATAAAATAGCAGTAAAGCTTACACAGTAGTTAGTAAGGGTTTCGTATGTCGTAGACTACTCACATGTTGTGTTGGCACTCTGGTGCTGGAATTGCCTTGCCGCTTCCATGCAAAACGGGGCTGAAGGTGCTTTGTACTTTGTGTGTGGTGTGTTTTGGGAACGGTGGCAAAGCGCTAAGCAACCAGTTCAAGTTCATTTGAGCTGACAAAGTTGAGTTAGCAGGTAGAAATAGGGATTGGATTGGGCTTCGTTTTCTGACGTCTTTTAGTTGTCCTCAGCCATGAAATAGGCAAATGTAAAGATACGTGTGAACGTCTGATCTTTGAAGAGAGTGAGTGAAATGTATAAGATTCCTGTCGCCGGCACCGTGCTGGGTATGTGTATGTGGCCCTCTTCCGAAGATCGTGTAATATTTTGGGACGCTTTTGGCCCACCCTGGAATGTTTTATGTACAATCTCTTGTTCTCTCGCCAAAATACACAATGCACTCTTCACTGGGGAATGACCTGACCCTAAGTAAATGGCAGATTCCTTTTGTCATCTTTTGATTCTCATACATGTCCCAACACACAATGTCTTACAATATACTTTGTACTTCTATGTGTGTATAGTTCATACACTGCATATAGTCATGTGTTCTCTTTTGAAGTAGTCAACTCCCTTTTTTCACACTAAATTCACACTATTAGTTATACACATGCTAAATAGCAAAATCAATGCCTATTCCACAATGTGTTAGTTATAGGGACACTTTTATAGTTCATAAGCTCAAAAAGTGCAATCAGCCCTATAATGTTCTAAGGCTTGTTTACGTTTACGAATATTTGTAAGTGCCTTAAGTGAGATCCTTTGGAAACACATCAACCTGCGACTGATGCTTCCTTCTTCAAGGGGGTTTTCCAAGAATCTCGCAACGTAAGTCACGTCAAGCCGACATAATAATACCCGAACTCGTCTCAAAATAACAGTCATGTCATGAACAACACTTTATTCTTATTTCTTCCTTCAGTTGACTTATGACTTCCACTTACGTAGCTATTCATTTCCTCAATCGCTATAAGGCTTGACTGTAGTGTTAGTGTTTAATGTATAGGTATATTCAGTCTTACCCAAAGGGCCTATGTCAATGTAACAAGCAGGCAATTGCAGGGTAGCGACAGTTGTCCATTTGTATGTTGAGCAATTAGATGACTTGCTATTTGCACCTTTTTATCTCGGTTAGGTAGTGTCTACATCTTTTCCCTCATTGCATTTAATCTTAGGAAAAAACGCACAGCACAACACTCACACTGCAAGTGTTTATTAGTGTGTGGTATAGCTATGCATTATACATACAGGTACTGTGGGACATGGCATTTTTTACACGCGAAAGTTATTTGTACATGATTTGAAGAGGTAACTCTCGGAGAAGGAAAAGATGCTGATAATTCCTTTATGCTAATAAGTAGGTGTACTCATTTTGATTTGGATGGGCGGCTGGCTTTTTATTTGAAGAGGATCCTACTTTGCATGTGGACAAGGAGGATAAGTATATCTACATAAAGGTTTATAATAACAATGATGATAATGATAATAACTATATCGTCTGCGAGCTTGTTTATGGCTTTGTGCCTTCTGTATAATAATAATGTCTAAGCCTGTACTTCTTCCTTGGCTACTGCATAAGTAGATGGAGGATGCAATACGAATGTACCTAAATATACCCAGGTATGTAATTATATACATACGATAATATACTTTCTACATAATAGCATTAGTAGATCCTCTAGTCTAGTTACCCACTGCTTCTCCGTCACACAAACACAAAAGTGACAGGTTTGAACAGAAGGAAGTTGTGTTTGTTGACTGGACTTGCGTGAAAGTCTTAAGGGGCAGTTTGAAGTTGGCTGGACAGAATAATTGAAGTTGACAATGTGAGTGCCACATACCTTGACCTTCGCGTGTAGCTTTACTAATAAGCCGTGTGTATGTACACAAGTGTGAAATGAGGTGACATGAAATATTCCCCATGTGGGAATGAATTGTCAAAAGGCTTAACAACTCCCAAACACACGAGACAGAGTGAACAAGAGAAAAATCTCTGCGGCAAGTCAAGTGCAGTCGCACACTGTCCTCATCCCTTGACTCTCTCAGAGTGGACTGTAGGCCTAACCCATTACGCGACTCATCTTCCTTGTGAGTTATGACTTTGTAGATATTTCATGGATTTTGTCCACCAGAACAATGCAGTTTACTGCGGCAGTTGCAAAGAGTACACAGACATTCCTTGCCTCTCAAGAAGAGTCGCCACTAAACCAAAGAATGACTACTACGCCACTACAGGCTACTTATGCGTGCAAGAAGCAACAGGTTGATGCTATTATGTACTTCTGTATTTATTATGTGTAATTGTGAGACTCAGATACTTCCTAAGTAGAATCATAATAAATAGTGTCGCTTGCTTGGTATTTGGTATGTTGTAAACAGTTATGCAATCACCACACTGCATACCTCCGACACAAATATTTAACTTTATTTGTAGCTCGTCCATTGGAATGAGTGAAGCCAAGTAATTCAATTGTGTCCACAATAATGAGATCTCAAGTTGAGTTGGACTTTTGAATCTCACACATGTTAAAATCTGTTTCACATAAATGATTAATGTAATCAAGGCAAGGAGTGCATCTTCTGCTCTCACAATCACTGCGGGTGAAATTCATATGAAGCATGGCACATTTTATTCTCGTTTAAAAATCTTAAGCATTAATTCTAATAACCAGAGCTATAATTTGTTTCCAATGGGATTCTTCTTCTATTTACTTGTGTGAAACTTGTAGGATGAAAAAGAGAGGAATTTGAGAAGGACTATTTAGCTTTTGAAGACTTTTTGCCATTCTTGTTGTGTTTGTATGGAATTTTACAGCGTGTCAACTGGGAGTGAGAGTTGGTGTGATTGGATTTCGAGTAATTAAGGTGATAGGTGCACAAACAAAGGAATGATGTGCGGTATGAAGAAGAAGAATATTATTATTATCCTTTTACTGGTGCCCTATGCCCATATAACTGCAGTTAAATTTTAATGTTGTTGTTATGCACGTATAAAGGAGTGAGCAATATTAATTTTACTAACCGGGAGATAAGTTTATAGGTGTAAAGGACAAGAGTCCAGACTCTGCTACGAGGCCATGGGAAAATTCCTTGGAAACTGCTTTGAAACTTGAAGCAAACGTCGGGTCCTTTATACGTTGAGGTAGCAGGATTGGGGTAGAGAAGAAGCAGAATGTCCAAATAGATTGTTATAATACATTTGTTTAGTACACTCTCTCTGGTGTTGCTGGTGTGACTGTTCCTGCTGGATATAAGATTATGAGGAAATTAAGCGATATATTCTATAGATGTGGGAGATGAAGCTGGAAATGTTTCCTATTTCTCTCTTAAGGAGAGAGAGATATAATATTTACTATTTATAAAGTGTGGTTCGGTTCGATGCATCTTTCAGTAGAGGACCGTTCCTTGTTCTTGTTTCTTGCGCTTGATTGCTCGTTTTAGGAAAATCTCGTTTTCTCAAGGGAGAATTTACTGAACTGGATTGCGTATAGATGTGGACATATAGTGGAGCAGAGGAAATATTTGGGACTGTTATCGTAGTGCATATTGTTTTGAGCTTTGTGATCTTTTCATTCGGCATGGGGCAACTTAGCACAGAGACAGATACGGAAACTACAAACAATGCAGGATATTAGTTAGTCCGGGCTTGTAGAAGTACAGTCCCATGTATTTGTACTTAAAGTACTTACAAGTTACAAGAACAGTACTTAGCATGTAGCTGCTTTACTTTTAACTTTTTCCTTACATGACCCGTTGTTTTATTGGCCTCCCAAGATGTTTCCCTTTCCTAGGAATGAACTTGTAACTCTTCTCTACTACTCTGCTTTCTTTCCAATAACAGCTCATAAAAATTACTGCGAGCAAATAAATACCTGCCATTGCCTTCCCCCTTGCACGTAGTATGTGGTAGATGCAGAAGAACTAATATTATTTAACCTTACCCTTAAGTAAATGCTTCGTGTAGCGATTATGAGGAAAAATCGAGATGACTTTTAGAGCAAAGTCCCTTCTCTAAAGACACTTACACTGTCATTCTCAGTCTTATATTATCCTCGCTCAAGCTACACAGAAGGAAAAAGAAACAAAACCCACGTAAACAAATAAACTTTAATATAAGAATTGATATTACATTGTGTAGTCAAGTCTAAAGCTGTAAAGTGGTCATTAATATTAAGAATACTAGTAGGCATATTACAAGACACTTATTCTCTCTCTCTCTCTATACTACACATTGTTTTTGTACACTATGTAATCCAACATCCAACAAGAAAAACGAAAGAAAATCTATACGGGTATATACTTAGTGCGTGGTACTATTATGGTGCATAGTTTCATTAAGGAAAGGACTAAGGACACCAGAGAAGAATTTACAACTTCAGGTATAAACATCAGTAGATACTTAAGGGGAAAGATACGCTGAGACGATGTGAGATAAGGAAGATATGAAAATGTGTTTTCTGTGAATGACTGTGATTCCGACTTGGTTGAAACACACATCGGAGCCCAGTAGTGAGTAGTGTGTACAGATTTTGTTTTATACGAGGAAAAATGATGTGTGAGAAAGCAGGTACAAAAGCGCTGTGTTCATATGAAGAGATGAGATAAGTAAGGCTGTAGTAAAAATATAATTTGAGTCGTGTTATTAGCTGTGGATATTCGTACTTAGTGTTAGTTTTAAGTACAGACCCCTGATGGGCCTTATTGACACAGAAGACAAAGGCAGAGCTACTTGTGCAGTTATAGCTGTAGAAAATAACACTACTGTGTATAGCATATACCACGTACGTGTATACGTTTGGTGCATGACATAGATCAAAGCGGAAAGTGTACTCCAGAGGCAGGTCCATAAAGTACTTTTATCTCCAGAGCTTTTTGTGTATATTTGTCGAATTAGGGTTGGAGGCATTTAGGAAAGGAATCCGAGTTGTTGCCTTCACAGTTGCACTTGACAGCCCATTAAGTGGTGTTCTCGTCGAAGCTCATTTAGTCTAATTAGAGCCGGCACAGTGGTGTTGATGTATAATGAGCCTTTTGTCACAACTGATGACACGGAGTAAAGTAAGGTACTAATATTTGTAGCAATGAACTACGCTGTCACAGAACCGCGTTTTCCCTCTATTCTCATTTCTCGTTTCGTCACTTTCTTTTCATCTTTCTTGTGTTAATGCGGTGTCCTATGTTCTTCAGGCTGAAGTATCAATGGAATATGAAAACGTCTTGACCACAAGGCTGTGGCTGGTTGCACTCCTTCACTTCATTCATTATTCCATTCGAAATTTGCCTTACTACTTCTAAGTACGTGTTTTGTGTTTCTGACGTTGTCTGCCAAAATCTTAAACACCTAATGATTAGGAGCTTGTATTCACGGAACATTTCACATCGGTCATGTGTGGGAAAGTAAATGAACCGATGAGAAGTGTCGAAACCTCAAAACATTTTTTCTCAAATATTTCTCATGAATTGCAATGTATTAGGAGAATGATGAATGTTTATTATATTATTTACTATCAGTGTTATTGTGGGATAATTACGTGTAAATGAATTTAGTGCTAAATTTTGTTTATTTTTTGAATTGCAGGACGTTCTAAGAACTACGATGGATCAGATCCGGTTGGCCGTTCAGTTAGCAACTATGGAAGCGATGGGAAACTGTGAAGACCCGGGTGACAACCGCCCGGGTATTTCTGGTGATTCTATGGATCGTTGCGGACTTGATAAGTTGGGGGAACTCGGACAGGCGGAGACGCCGACGGACGTGGGGGACATTCACTTTTAACTCAAAGACTTGTCCTGCTTTTCGTCACATCTTCTACGTCGACGTCTTCGCGTGTCAAATGCTCGTCAGAATTATCTAGTATCTAGAAGCAACTCTATCATGTGATGTTTAACTTAATTTATATGTAAGGTACGCTAATTAAAAAGAGATTGAATAGAAAAGACAATGAAGGGTCTTTGAGATGGACGTAACGTGTTGTAGAATTAAAAACGGCTAAAATTGTAAATGTACAGATAATGCAGTAGTAAAGTATGGGCGATACATAAATGATAAGTTTGTGGGTTTGATATACTAATTGGGTGATGTAAATGTAAAATTGGT
Source organism: Pogonognathellus flavescens (assembly GCA_019776165.1). Classification (NCBI taxonomy): domain Eukaryota; kingdom Metazoa; phylum Arthropoda; class Collembola; order Entomobryomorpha; family Tomoceridae; genus Pogonognathellus; species Pogonognathellus flavescens. The sequence goes on along the minus strand of JABASD010004799.1, from coordinate 7,761 downwards.
TGTCGTCCCAGTGTTTAGGGAGATAGTTATAATATTTAAGCTGCGTCGGATAATTCAGTTGAGTGTTTTAGGTGTATTAGAGTAAATCAAGGTATTGTACAGCAGAAAACAAAATGATCGAGATAACGCTAAGGTTCTGTATTAAACGTCGCGTTACTACCTGAGAAATATTTCCTTTTTGCATTTTCCCACTGTACATAGAATTTTGTGAATAGAAGTCCGTGAATTGAGTCGCTACTTGAGTACTGCATTCGGAAGAATATTATACTGGAGTAGTTACTTTTAGTCTAGTTCATAGGATTGTATTTAATAATCTACGTAGTTGAGTAATGTGTTAAATGTTTAGGTTAAGGTTAATAATTTAAGAACTAGACTTAATGACTTCGTCATATACATCTACCTCACTACAACATTTGTTGATGACTATAGAGATCAATTCACCATTGGTCCGACCAGGAGAACAAACGCAATTCGGCACAGAGTTTTTTAGTCCGACGTAACCTTAACCGTAGCCTTTCAAGTGATTCGTTTTCGCGTAGGTGTACACTAATTAGCTGAGTTCATGTTATACAAATATTGAAAGCGCAACTTTACATTACGATTACTTTACACAAAGTTTATATTTACCACATTTAGCCCTACCTCTACACGAAAGGATTTTTATGAGGACACAGGAAATTGAACTTATTTAACTCACAAGAATTACACAACTAATAGTAGTAATTATAAACAGTAACTGAGACTTGCTTGATTTAAAATTGAAAAAGTTGGACACATAAACTTGAGTGAGGAAGTAATGAGGATTTCACTCTCTCTGGCTTGCTTTGTCATGTCAGTCAGCCCCATGCAGCATTACTCAGGTGAAAAAGTATGGAAATTAGTTACAGTCGTTCACGTTGTTTACAAAAAAGGTTAAGGGAATTTCCTTTGGCCTGTAATAATTGTATTGGTATTCGTATTTGATTCTCCTTACTTTTGTCAGTCCTGTGCAAATTGACTGGGAGTCAAGAGCTGCAGCAGTGCAAGTCAAAAGTTGGCGAAATTAATTTGTTTTGTTATACAATGAATCGTGGTGAGGTGAGAATATCATCATATGTATCTGTAAACGAAACGACGGTGGAGAGGATCCTATCCTAACTCGGAGGGGAAAGCAGATTTACGCTTAATTTAATACATATTAATCTTTGTTCCAAATGTATCACATAAATACTTTGGGGGGAAATATTACTAAATATTAATATACATAGCTACATATATTATTATATTATATACATATTTCATCCATATTACTATTAAATATATTATATATACATATACAGTACAGAAATATATATAAACGACGAATAATGTAGAAATTCATTATGCTACAATTTAAGAGAATGAATAGCACTAACTACTACTCTATTTAAAAACGATGTAGAACTTGTCAGTGGAAGGTGGGCCGGAGATCTGAGCGTCTCTGTTCGGCTCATCCTGTATATTTGTCTTTGAAGTTCCTCAATTCTGTGTGGGGCAAGCGAAATTCAAATTCAAAAGTACATTTGTATTAGTAGTCATGAAGAGTCATCCAGATACTTTTAGCTTAAGTGGTTATATTTATAGTTACAATTATTCATAATTGATGTACCTAGCTCACTATTGAATTTCAAAATATGACTGTGAACGAAGAGAAAATGCTAAATGAAAGCTTTCTAGCTGATTAATGTAAATTACAAATTCAGTCCACAACAAATATAATATGTAAAAAAACATTGTACCTAGTTATCCTTAATATATATACGTCAATTACTATAAATGGGTAGAAAATTAGAGCGTGAGAGTCCAAAAATAACTGCAAAAAATATCTACGTGTCTATCGTTTATAACGTCTGTCTTTGTATAAATTGTTTCGGTTTAAAGTAGGTAATCTCGTAGCACATGAATTTCAGTGACACAGTGTAGTTTTACTGATGTATTTGAATGTGTTGAACTAGTATTTTCTATTGCTGTTAATGTTTGTTTTTACCCTCTATGCTCCATTGTACCCCTTTGGGTGCACCAAGTATATATCCAGGCAGAATTATGTTCTGACCAAATATATCATGCAAAATGTAATATGTAATCTTATTTGTACGCCAGTACATCATTTTTAAGCTACCTATAAGCGGGTTCAGTGGAAAAAGGGTTTTATTCACACTGATGAAATACCTAAATGTGTGTTCTGATCTAGGCAGTAATTGTACTTTACTGATAGTAGTGAGTCCAGTGTGAATTTCTTAACATGCGCTCCAAATGCAGTTGCGTGTAGTTATTTAGTATTTCTATAATTACTATAGTGTTATTGTTGTTTCAGTGGTGATTTATAATTATTATGATTTATCATGCGTTTAATTTTATTGTTATTATTTGTTTTGTTAAATTTAATTTGTATTACGAGATAAGGTGAAGTCTAAGGTTAATTGAACCTGGACGTGGTATTTACGCTTATTGAGTCAAATCTTTGTTTGCTGAGATGAGACTCAACTTAGATTAATTAATTTAGCGGTTTCATGTTTCGCTTTGCTTTTCAATTTTCTACATTACTTAATAATATGTAATTAACAAGTAAATATTTTAATTCAACGGATCGTAATGATGAAAACTATTAAAAATATTCCGTGTAATGTAATACAGAGGTTTTATAATGTTGTAATCCATACAGTTTGTGAGTACCATAAATCTTCTGTCCTGTTCCTAAGTGTGGTAAATGAGAAGGGAAAGGAATTTTCATTTGTGGTTCCTTGTCCTCATTCCATTTATATGTGAACCTAGGTTTGTTGATGTCCTAGTGGGTATTTCTCTAGCGAAAATGATTGGGATGAATATAATGAATGGTTGATAACTGAGTTAAATGTAAGAAGGATGTAAGAATTTTGCATTATTTGAGTTTCTAAGCTGGTACGAATGATGAAACAATCACAGAATTACGTTATCTATTTACCTACCTAGCTTAATCTGTAGGGATTATTAGAGAAGAGTTTATTAGACAAGACTGCCCCCATTAAGATACTGAAAAATATTAGACTGATGCATTTTCATTGACTGTCTCTTCGGAGTTCGGACTAATAACCACCATCATGCGTGTGATTTAATTCCCCTCATTTGCATTAAATAGCCTATCCAGTTTGAATTTTTGCTTTTAAATATTATACAATTAATTTGCTTCTATCTCTTAAAATATTGTTTTGTTTTTTCCGTAATATTACACTCACACTAAATTTCCAATTGTTTCTAAATATTAATGAAATGTTGTAACATTCTGTTTAATGAAATTTAAAGTTTTCTTGTTTTTTGTCTTAATTCTGAATATTAATGAAATATTGTAACACTGCATAATGAAATTTAACTTTCTTGTTTTCTTAATTGGGAATGTTAATGCAAAGATGATGAACCAACGATGAAAGGGAATGACAGATTAACATGTACATAATTCTTTAAATGATAACAGAAAATGTTTGTTAAATTTTTGATGAAATTCATGTAATTAGTAATTACACGCTACTTGTGGAGATAGACTATACAGATATACCTAAAAGGAACACAGAAGAGAGAAGAGAAATGATACCTAAATGAAACGCAATTGTTTAGAAGACGAAGAACTGAGGATTTTTCAGTTCAAGTGATTTAAAAGGAAGGGAACTCATACTTTAAGCGGAGATGACAATCACATTATTCCGTAGGGTACTTAAATGAAATTAGTTTAAGTAATTAATCTAGTTGATAAAATAATATATTGTATAATAGAGCGATAGATATAAAGATACGTGTGAATATTTAAATATTAGAATGGTTAATGACATGACCTGACCAAACATATTACCTAACCGAACGAGACCTCATTTATAAATATAATTTTAAGTGTCTGGGGGATCCCGTATTAATTAGTGGTAGAAAGGACACAAGAAAAGAATGTAAGAAACGTTTTAAAAATAATTATTGTGAACATATGCTCAAATAGTTTACCCATGTATAAATGTTCATAGCTAAGTTGTCGACTTTTTGAAATTATATAAATATATTCAACACAGGTGTAAACAAACTAGTTAAAATAATGTACTATTACAATCTATACGAGTAAAGCCACCCGCCCTCACTACTGCAAAAATGAAGAGGAATTCTGCCACGTTCTGCGTAATTGTGGCAGAAGAACTCTCAATTCAGACATACGGAGTATTCACGTAATATCAGTTGACACTTTTGTACTTGTCAGCAGTAACTGTTCAGAAAAGCAATTCCAGTTCATTTATACATATTATAAACAGATAATTGTAATTCACCGACTCGAAATGAGACCCGTTCCGTATCCGTTCATTTCTGTTCACTTTACAATTTGTTTCTTGTGTTTTAAACTGTTCATTCATTCATATATTGTTACTCTGTATATTAATTAAGCAAAATATTTAACACTCGTATTAATAGAGTTGAGGTCATTTACAACATTCATTACAGGTAATTAATCCTCTCTGTTCATAGCTGTCTTCAAGACACAGTTGTTTTATTATCGAATGACGAGTAATAAATGGAAAAAGCCAAAGGTTGAAGTAAAAATAACCAAACTTCCTCTTTCATATTCATTTACTTCATAATCATAACTTGCATAATCATAATTCATAGAGTAATTCCATCGTATTTAACAACATATATAATTAATAGTTAATTTCATCATCATTTCATAAAATGCATGCATTACTGTAGTAGGTTTGAGAAAAGTTTATTTTCTTAAGAAAAAATTAGACATTTAGTAATGAAATTAATTTCTAAAAATACAGAACTTGTCTACATTACATTACAGATACATTTAAAATATTTTTATACATATTATAATATATAAAAGTGCGTTGTACACAATATATTTTATTATGCGTATTCTCAGGCTATTGATGCGTAATACGAAAGGTACTGCCGACTGTGTTGTTACATAATTGTATACGAACCTACAATAAATACACATTAAACGATATACACATTCAATTCCCATTCAATTGGGAATACCTACTCCAATTGATTAAGAGTAAAAGTATCATGCATGATTATTATTATTGCATCATTTAAAGCGTGTTTAATTTTCATACAAATTGTAATGCGCACAGTGAGAAGTGACGATTTCCTGGAATTCGTATTATTAAAAATAAGGAAAACATATAATTGCAGTTTCTTGACATTTTCTTACGATTATTATTATTCTGAACTTTATTTCCCAAATGGAACCAGTCGTCGATGAAAAACAAGTAGTAAAATTAGAGTGAAGACCATGAGACCGGTAGCAGTTCCAGATGTAGCAATTGTTCCGAAATTAGTGTAAATTAGTGTAACTACGATTGGTCCAACAACTCTCGACAAGCTACTCACAGCCGTCAGACATCCCATCCATAAGCCCTGAAATAAATCATATGAATTATAATCTGAGGATATAATTAGACAGATTAAACCTTACTAACATTTGTATTAATCCATCGAAATGGATTATCACACTACACAAAGTAATATTTATTTATAATACAACATGAAAATTAAGCATTGAAAATAAGTGTCTCATTAATCTCATCCATAAGATATAAATTACGAAACATGTTGATTATGAATATCCTGATCCTTAATCAATCATTTGAAATGTTAATGCACAAATCATTTCATGTGTGCCAATCACGATTACACAAATTATTTGATATAAAGCATACTTTATAGTGATAATATTAAAGAAGTGTGTCATTATAAAATATACTTAACTGATATTAAGGAATTATTGGAAAACAGCTTTGATACGAGTGTTATTTACCTGAGGCCGTGGTCCAATAATTTTTGAAAAAATTGTTTGACTGAGAGCAATGCAAAATGGAAATCCTAAGGTGCAAAGGGCATAGCCCACAGCAACAATTATTGGATTTAATGCAGGAATGCTGAAACACCAAGTTTGTGAAAGAGGACAACCATGTTGAACTACTGCCCATTCATACCCAGAACTTTTACAATCTAATTCATCCAACTCCACGACATTTGAACCGTCCAAACATCCCAAAGTTCTCAACGGGGCAACATCACCGCCAAATGGGAAAAACAATATCCGTCCAAGTATCATAGGAACGATGCCACCCACAATCAAAAGAATCCTCTCGTCGAATCTATGCAAATAAAATCATTCGTATAAATTCATCTTTGTCAACCAATTATGCTGTCAATCTAATAATTAAATATAAACCCAAGTTCTTGGCAGATGATGTTTTCATTAAAATTTAAAATGATAAATATTACAATTAACGACAAAATTAATTATTTTCTTTACCGTTGTGCAAGGATCGGAATGACAAAGAAAATACTTGTAGAGACCACCGAAGAAATAATCATCGTGAAACCAACATTTCTGATGGCTTGTGGAAAACTCCAGCCAAATTGATCAATAGAAACGGGTGTTCCGAGTCTGAAAACAAGGAAAAATAAATTTGGTTTCATTTCCGAAATTATTAATAACTATCTTTTCATAGAGCCGATCAAAATCCATACTAAACAGAACTTAAAATAAAAAAATTGGACAGAAGAATGCGTTGCAGGCAGATCTAATAATATTATTGTTAGAATATTTGTAAGAGGTTCGAAAGTTCTCTGTGGCACTGTGATATGACATTGCAAAAGGTATTTTACTTGGTAATATAAATTGCCTGCTGTTGCGCTGTTTCAAGTTCATTTCGAAGAATTTCATTAAGTATTGTGTTACTGTGTTACCGTTCAGTTCGAAAATAATTATTTGACAATAAGATACGTTTGTATACAAAAGCAAAGCGATACTTACGTCTCAAGTAGAACAAAGTTGAAGAACACGATGAAGAATGTCAGGACAATTACAAAAATTCCTAAGTAATCCGGACTTACATCCGCCACTGGAGTATTTCCCTCTGCAAAACAATGAGATACTTTTATTGCCTGTTAAAATGATTATTTGAAATAAAAAGGTCTGCTACCAACGAGAATTCAATTGCGCATTATTTCCATTCCTTTTCGCTTCTCTGAGGGCAATGTCACTTTCCATGAAATATTTTGGGTGATACACGATCAAATTGATGAGTCCAAGGAAGGCGGTGATCCAACCAACGGAAGTGTACATGGAAAAAGACAAACGACCGATACCCATAGAAAATCCTGTCTCTCCTAACGGCGTCAAGGCAGCTTGGACAGCTACGCAAGCCAATCAAAAGAAATATTTAATGATTAATGACGTATAATCCCCAGCTTTGTTTTCAAGTCTCGGATCAATTGCAAGACAATAATATGAAATATTGACCAGTGAAAATTTTTCGAATCGATCACGAGACATAAAAACTACGATTTTAATCTATAGCAGACGAAAAATAAAGTTATTTCTCGCGGAAATGAACAAAAGTTGGGGATTGGCGAGGATTACGTACCCGGTCCCAAAATGAATCCTAATGCTTGGGCTAGTGACAGATGAGATATGGCAGCCGTTCTTTCTACTACCAGAGTCCCTTGAGTAACAAAAGTTCTGCAAGCAGTGATGCTCCCTGCACATAAATCATTAAATACAAATAATATTACCAGTTCACTCCGCATCTCGGATAATATTTTAGCTACTCAAACATTATTCACTATTTGTTCTCTTCTATTACATGGACAGAATCTTGTTTTACATAAACAATAAACTGTTACAATTTGCAACAAATGTAAAAAGACCGATAGGTGATTTGAAATATTTTATTTTATATTTTATTATTTTATATTTTATTATTTTAAAAT
>JABASD010004798.1:0-14284 GCA_019776165.1 Pogonognathellus flavescens | reverse complement strand
ATTTAAACTGTGATCGATGATGTTATTATATTGGTCAATAAACACCTACCTACCTATTGATAAATTGATATACGCATAAATAAATATACATTTAAATGCCTATACGAAGAAGATACATTCTGTTCACAATCACAGTACAATTAGTACATAACAGCATACAATGCAAAGTAATGCAGTGACACGTAAAGTGAAGGCGAATTTTTTGTTTTATCAGCAAGGTCAAAAATAATCTGGTCGGTCACACTTATTGCGTACGTTAGCCTCAAGCTGTACTTTAAACTGATACTTCTAGTAATGTTATCGCAAATCGCAAATCCATATTGGAGCGTTCGGGTGTTTGCAGCTCAATTATAATATAGTGTTGGAATTAAAATATTAAGATAAAGAAATAAAGTCGGTTCAATGAGTTCACTTTTAAATACATTACTATTAATTGTGTGATGTCAGTGATATGAATGTACAACTCAAAGTCATTAAAAGGTTTCAATGGCTTTGCATTACAAAAATACCAACGTTTATTAATTGATGCAAATAACAGGGTGTTCTACCAAATAATATAAACATCTTTCATTAGTAAGTATCAGGGATGCATCGTGGAAATGACAAAGCTGTAAGTCTGTACTTTACCATGCACGATAATTTGTTTCCTTCAAGTTTGGTAGCGCCGTTGGAGTGTAGATGATGCCATTTCTCTGGGGGAGGGGGATGACTAATATTTTTGAAACAGCAGGGTTCAAGTAGAATCAATGAATCACTATTTGTTTAAGATAATATACATTTATTACATTTAATTATTAATGAAAATTGCACAAACAAAACTGCATAAAAGTCCCTTAAAGCCATTTTCTCCTATTTTTATGGGGCATTACACAATTTTGAAAACGATTTCTTTCAAAAACGAGTTCTCTAGGCTCAAAAAATTTCAGGCTTTGCATGAAAGAATGATGGGTCATAGAGTACGTACTTCACTCTGTAATTTAAATAGACAGGACATACGTTTATCATGACAAATTCTAATGACTATATTATACCTGTTTACATTGAATCCTGCAATGAAATTCTGTAATTGAGTGCGACAATGAACTAGACGAGACTAATCAATTGAAGATTGTAAAGGGACATCGACATCGCACCGGCTTTACAGTTTACAGAACGCCGAGTGCTTTCAATTATATTCTTATGTAAACTTTCGGATTTGATGCCACTAAAATAGTCAAAAATTACCTGTTTTGTCTGGTACTGAATGAATTATGCTATTTATCAGCAATTTTGACAGCGTAAGTTTGCCCACTTGAACACAAAGATAATAAAAGTCATCCTGCTATTTTCTGCATTTTTGGAAGTTGATAAATAGGCACGTGCCACTATTTACTCTTTACAGATGCGATACAACATTTGAAGGTGTTTAATTAATTTACCGTATTGTTAACTATTTGTACATAATTGGTATAGCTGTAGCCGACACATATTAATTAATCACCGCTAACAACATTTCCAAAAATGATACGACGGTTTTCACCGGCAGTTTTGATATTACTATTATTAATTAATAATTTCGGAACAGGAACTACGGTTGAAGAACAAAGAAATTATAAAGGATGTTTTTCGAAAAACAATTTAGATAATGCGTTGAAGCACGCCACTTCTCAGTTGACTTGGTTAAAGACCGACATTGACAACACCGAAAACTGCTTACAGACATGTCAGGTAATCTAAATTTAAATTTAAACTAGGCAAATAGCTAAAATAAACCAACAGATCACTAATTACTTCTTATCAGCTTGAATTTAACAATTTTTCTTTTTGAAAAAGTTAACTCAAGGTTGCCGAATGACGCAGCAGTAGGATTATGATAAATAAGTTACATTGAAAATTAAAAGTGAATATTATTATGAGAGATGGGTTAATTATAATCACAAATGAGGAAGCATTCTTAATTATTCCAAGCAAGTAATTTAAAAAACTAACTTTTGACATTTAGGGATTCGGTTTAGTTGGAATCCAACGACAACTTTGTTTGTGCATCCAATTAGCAGATGATGCCGAAACACAATTGTTTCGAATTTCGGACAACTGCTGTTATAATGACAAAACAAATGGTGCAACCCATTTTGAAGGATTTGGTGCTTTTTATCTCTACTGTAATGCTTCTGCATGTCCTTCTGGCTTTGAAAATACTACTATTTATGACGGAAGCAATCAGTGTGAAATTATACCATCAGAAAATGAAAATGGCAAAAATTATAACACACTAGATAATTTCACTCCCCACAACGAAAAAAATGAAAACATCAAATTACAGTTTAAAAAAGACGGTGAAGTTTGTCAGAATGTTGACGGCCGTAGCGAAGAAGCAATTCGGTTCTTCATGGACTACATTCCCGATTTAAAAGAAAAACGGTATCTTTGTAAGGAATATTGTGATACTCGTAAACCTGAGAAATATGACTTTTCCATAGTCGAAGATCTGGATTCATCCCAACTCGGAGAAATTGGAATGTGCCAATGTACTAATGATTTGTCAAACTTCAGAAGGCGAAATATTGACGTGGGTGATACCTGTGCAAACTCAGGTCGTGCCTATTCGTCGGAGGATTTCAATATAAAATATGAAGTACTCTGTGATAAAAGCAACGATTGTGAGATTAACTCTCACGAAGCAAAAAATGATTCTCCTTCTTGGTGGCATATGGCATTATATATTTTAGCTGGGGTGGTCACAATAGCAATATTGTTGATAGTCATTTGTTGTTGTAAATGTTGTCAGCCTGTGAGAAACGTTCTATGTTGCAAGAAAAATTATGACCCAGTACGTACTGGGAACTGGGATCCCAGACAGTAAAGCCCAAAAGAAAAAAAACCTTAGTATAGTAAAAGACTAATCTTTATTCAAGGTTTGCCTAATTTAGACATAGTAAACTAATTAATTGTAAAATCAAATTGTTTCCTCGACGTGATTTATTTTGGATCAATTTTATACAACCAAATAGCTACTGATTGCGGTTCTTGAATTATTCCTTGCACATGTTTTAGTACTGCGATGATTTTTCGAAATTTCTGTAAATAGGAAATTATATAGTGCAAGTGAAAATAACAAATAATTGATCCGATTATACCTATAGTAATTTAAATGACAATAAATTGGAAACAAGTACAATAACCTTGATTGTTTATACTAAAATAAATGTCTTTCATGTATGTGTGACGTTTATCATTATTTGGTTAGAACCAGACTTAAGAATCGAATATTGATTCAGTAAAATATTTCATCTTCTTTAAATTTGTCCGTCCTTTTATCAAGGCCAACTAATGAGGACTTTATTATAAATAATTATAATTGTTTACCATTTTATTTTGACGATTATTTTGCATTATCTAACATAAAGAAGGGTAATGATAGTAATGAATTATTTTGAACTTAAATGAACTTTTCAATTGACGCCCACTTGACAAACTCATTTGAGTAAACAGGATCTATGAACCTTTTGTTTTAATCATTATCAATAACAACAATTCTATTGTTATACGATGTTTAATAAAGATAACAACATAATAATTTCAAAATTATATCATCAAATCAACATACCATCTACATTCTCTTGTAAGTCTTAAATGAATAATTAATCATCGATGACTGTATAATCAGCAATTTCAACTGAATTAATGGGACTAACATGTTGCATGATGCATGGCTAATTCTTACCTTTTAAATTATCAGGAAATGTATAATATAGAATGGAAATTAATATTTAGACTACCTATAACTGGTAAACTTCAAACAATAAATTATATGCCGTAATTGCGGTATTAAATATTTTTAAAGTAGATAAAAATTATATGCATATATTTGTCACCTAAAACCAAATTATTTAAAATGAATAATGCATAAGGTGGAATTAATAAAGAGTTTGTGAAATCTGCACTTTTTAAATGAAAACACCTTGCCTATGCTTCAATTTTCATTAAATGTAAATCCAAACGGTCCCTTTCAAATAACTGTAGATTATAATTTTTAAATTTGTATATTATATGCGCAACGGGTTTTCAAAAATGCGGTTTTAAATTATTTTACACGCATTTTATTCTATAACAATGACGTACGTAGAATTAAAATCGGGGGAGGATTATGGCTAATAACATAACCCCTTTTTTGAATCTGTTAGAGCACGTGCCCTTATATAATTTATTGGTTTTTACAATATATAGTTTTACTTTTGCTGTAAGTAGAAGTGTAGTGAACTTATATTATAAGGAGCTGTAAAACAATAAGAAATAATTTAAGACTTATTTTTATTGCACTCACATTGTAAAATTGTAACTTGTCTCCCATAAGAATCAACCGATGAAAAAAGGACGCATATTAATTCTTTGGAATAGTAAACCCCCTACACTATGCAATTATTATTTATGAGACATTAAAAATGTTGTAGAATATGTAAATACTTGAATAAAAACACATAAATTGATTGTAGATTTGAGTCATTCATAATAACCCAACGCCCACATCAATTCAACACATAATATTAGTCAGATAGATAAACCCTTTGTGGATGGAAGGATGAAGGATCACTAAGTTTCTCCATAGAAATAATAATTTAAATATACTAAATGTGTGGCTACAAGTTTTGAAAAGAGTGTCTATTTCATTTTACATCATTTTGCACAATTTAAAGTTTGTAAAGCTCATAGTAACTTAAATTCTCCAGATTCGTTTAGTTAGGATATACGTTCCCAATAAATTGTAAAATTTTCAACGTTATATTGAGCAAGTTATGTCTGCCATCTTTTTTATATGGATCCTGTTTCTTTTCGTCGGAGTTTTAAATGGAGATATTATACGGAGCGAAATAAAAAATAAATCATTAATTCACAGGGGATGTTTTGCAAAAAATTTAAATACAGTGATTAGTCATCACAGACAATCAACAAAAGTGACTCTGTTTGATTTACCTTCAATAAATCAATCTACTGTAATTGATCAATGTGCAGCCACATTCAAGGTAAATTTAAATTCCTTCATCATAAAAATGTAGTTTTTAAATTTTAAGTCGATTCATGTATGCAATTGATTTCTGGAAACTATATAAAGGGCTTCTTCGATGGATTTGATCATATTCTTGCAATCCAACACCAAGTTTGTGTATGCACCACGTTTTTTTTCGAAGGAGGACAATTATTTTCATTGCCAGATGATTGTTGCGGTTTTAAAAGTGCAAGTAATATTTCTAACAGCATTGGCGGAACGTATTCGTTTGATGTCTACTCTGAAAATAAGGAGTACAGAAATCTACATAAGAATTCTACTTTTAATAATAATGACGTCACTAATTGTACATCCTTTAATCATTCGAATCAAAACATGGGAAATAATTTTGAGAAGAATATTACCATTTCAAAATTAATACAACTGAAACAACTTCCACGAGACAAATTAATTCCTTGTAATTCAGGCAGCTGCTTTCTCCGGTTTAATAAGAATGGTCAACTGTGCCAGGATATTGAAATTGACTCTGAGGAGGAAGACAATAAGGGTAATGATGATTCTCCCCCGCCAGTGCACTTTTTTGACGAATATATTCCTGAAGTAGAAGAAAAACCAGAACTGTGCATGAAATATTGTGCAAGTCCGAAAACGTATCGCTTCTTTGATGGTCATTTTAAATATTCGATGGTGTCCACTCTTTTCATCCAGGATTTCGGATTTTTTGGGTTATGTCAATGCTCAAACGATTTAGCAAAATTTTATGAAAGAAAAATAGAAATGTGCAAACAGTGCCCAAATTACAATTCTGACAATGACACAAATTGCGATTCCAGTACTTCAAATATTACAAATGCAATTTACACGTATTTCAGGAAAGATATTTCAGAACGCTCAAAGGAGACACCGGGTTTACCAGGGAAATCTTTCTCACGAGAAAAGTCGACGACAACAGGGCAATCTACGACATGGTTTGACATTGCACTTGCATTGCGTATACTGCCAGATCTTTTCATGCAAAATTGGCTTATTTGGGTGTGTATTTCATTAAGCTTAATGATCGTCGGTACAATTATATTACTTTCAGCAGTATTGCTGACACGTTATGTTTGCTGTGTTAAGGAATATGAAAGTATTATTGGACTTGAAGATGTTGAGCTGTAGTAGATGTAGAATAAGTTTTCCACACATTCGTGTAATTATCATGAGGATAAATACTTATGACTACTTTTGGCATTTTAAATGTCTCATCCGTTCTCCAATTCAATAACTTCATCAGTTTGATTTAAATTATCAATAAAATTTTAATGATGTTTGTGTTAGTTGTGAATATAATTTTGAAACCGATGAAAGTATATACAAGTTTGGACATAGAAAAATGTATTTCTCTGTTTTGAACATAATATTTACAATAAATGGCAATGGTTTTTGAAAATGTAATTTGGATTGAATCAATTCATTTTTCTAAAACGCAATTTTGCGTTGGGCATCATAATATCATCATTCGGTGTCTCACCGTAACACAATCCCGAACCCGGGAGTTGGAACAAGAATCCTTGACGGACTATTTTATTCGCCGCGTTTTTCATTCCCCACTTTGCTATAGACAGAAACTTTCACGAGAAAAAGTTTTATTTTCCAACATAAATGTTACAATGGTGTTAAAAAATGATAATTGTGGAATTTGTGGTAAAAAATACAATTTCAAAGAGTCAGCAGGTTTTAAAAATGTTAGTAATCTCTCGGATTACGAATTAAGTATTTTTAGTACTTGGAGAAATGTATGTGCAAAATCTACATGCGAGGTTTTGTTCGGAAACAATATTGAATACTTCGTCAATTATTTCCAAAACATTGACTATTGTTCTAATTGTGAATTCATTGTTAGAGATATTAGCTTTGCGAGGGAACAGATTCAGTGCTTGCAAATTCGAATCAATGAATTAACAAATACAATTTGTAATTTTCTGAAAACAATTCATGAGTCGATAGAAAAAAATATTGAATCGCAAGTTGTCAAAGAAAAACTCTCGTGCATTTTAATTAGTGAAACCATTCCACACCAATTTAGTAAGGTGTCATACGAGGAAATGGTAGAAACTATTCTCTCAGGTACAACGATTTGGCTTAATTTTATTTATTTACAAAGATGAAATCTTTATCTCAAATTTAGAAATATGGTTCAGCCTTTATATAAATTTTTGTATTTTTAGCAAATCATAAGAATATTGCTAGAAAATTTGAGAACGAAAAATCTTCGCCAGATTCAAGAACTTCATTGTTGAATGACATCGAAATAAAAACGGAGGAAGGGGAGGACTTGCTTAGAGATTGTGTGAAAACTGAATACACAGGTACACAGTCAGAAAAGTAATTACCTTTATAAAGCTTAAGCGAATAATTTATATTTTAGCATTTGTACTGGTTGGGTTCGTAGAACTTATTGTTAAGATTATTATCACGTTATTTTTATTTTTTCCAAACCATTCATTCTTGTATTCGATTCTCTAAAAATTGTAACGATTTAATTATAACAATAGAATTTTGATTTCAAGAAAATTCACTAGATAGCTAAAAGTGGCATTAATAAATTGAACCACTTTTTATGATGAAATTTATTGTAAACTTAACGATTATGTTTGCTTTTTCTAGATTCTGCAGAGTACAAAAATGATGTGGATATGTTAGACGAGTTTGAAGGCAATAGTTTCAATGACAGCAGTTTGGGTGAAAATTCAAGTTCCTCCAGTTCCAGTGAGTGTCTCCTATACTTAAGTAGATAACCAGTGTGCAAAATATTTATTATATGATTAAAGTCCGTAAGAACACTCGTCAACATTCAGAACATCACATCATTTTAATTTATTTCTATTAACAAAATGTTCTATTATTTCTTATGTAGATATATTTCACTGTTATGATATTTTATCATTGTAATTATTTTTGCCTCTAGTAATCAAAGTTTTCCAACTATTTATTTATTAAGTTGAGACATGTTTTTTTTCAAATTTTAATAATATATGTTTTTAACCACAACTTTTATACATGTTACAATGTAACCTTTTAAGAACTTTCACAATATTGTATATTTAATTTGTTCCACTTTTAATTACGTTTCAGGAAAAACCGGACCATTTAAATGTACCGAATTTTTAAAGACGTATCGAAGGAAAGACACTCTGAATGCACACATTCTCACTCATCACAATTCGTACATTTGCAAATTTTGTGGTAGAAAATATTCGAAGGAGGAGGATCTCAATTTTCATTATTTAAAAGCACACCAAGAGCCAAATCCATTCCAATGCGCTTTCTGTGCCGAGAGTTATGTCGATACTGACAGTTTGAAAAGACACACAAAACAGCTTCACCCGGACCCAAATTCCGATCCTGAATGTGTCTGTGACACTTGCGGAAAGAATTACAAGACAAAATGGTATTTAAAAGCTCACGTGCTCCGAAAACATCCAAAAGAAGTCCAGTTACAATTTAAATGTTCCGTTTGTAATGAGAAATTTGCCAGGAGCCGTTGGCTAACCGAACATTTGGACACACACAACGAGGAAGCGAAATACACTTGCAACATTTGTAAAAAATCTTTTTACAAAATAATACAACTCCATGAGCATGAAAGAGCCTGCCACAAAATTGGGGGTTACAAGTGCAACATTTGCGACGAGACCAGGCCAAGCAAATTTAAAATTGAAGCTCATAAGAGAACGCACATAGAAAATAAAGATTTGCTTGAAGTTTACACAAGGGCGCAATTAAACCGAAAGAAAATGTGTAAATTTTGCGGCAAGGTCTACAAAACAGAACAAGAAATAAATCAACACTACCGTATTGCCCATCAAGGCCCAAATCCTTTTTCTTGTGCATTTTGTCAAGAAATCTACAACAACTCATTGGAATTACAACAGCACACGAAATCTGTTCATCCAGATCCTCCAGTTAAAGCTAGAAGACTCCAATGTGAATTCTGTGATAAGGATTTCGCTTCCGAAAAGTCTTTTAATATTCATTCAAAGATTCATGGAGATCCCAGTTTGTTATTCAAATGCGATTTATGCCCTGCCGTGTTTCCTGCTCGCGATTCATTGCGTCTTCATTTGGCACGACACACGCAAGAAGCAAAATTCTTTTGTGAAATATGTGGAAAAGGTTTTTACACCGGGTCAAGTCTCAATCGTCACTTACAAATACATTCTCAAAGAGAAAAAAATGTCCAGTGTAAAATGTGTGAAAAGAAATTTTATAATACAAATCAATGCCTTCTTCATGAAGCCACTCATACAGATGTCAAACAGTTTGTGTGTCAATTTTGCGGAAAGGCTTTCAAGCAGAAATACAATTTCATAACGCATATAAAAATTCATTCGGAAGATCATGATTTCAAACTTGAAGCTCAGGTAGAAAATAAAGGTTTGCTCCAAGGTTTTTATAAAAGACGACAACTGAAAAGCAAGAAAAGTAACATTCCCGACTACAAATGCAAATTTTGTGGCAAAGTTTACAAAACTAAAGAAGAAATTAACGAACATTACAAAGTTGCCCACCAAGACCCAAATCCATTTTCCTGTGCATTTTGTCCCGAAAATTACAGCAGTTCGTTGGGTTTAAAGAAGCACACGAAAGTTGTACATCCAGATCCGAATTTTTCAACGGAAAGGCATAAATGTGAATTTTGTGAGAAGGATTTTAGTTCTAAAGCATCTCTCAAGTCTCATTCTTTCATTCATGGCGATCCGAATTTATTATTCAAATGCAATTTATGCCCTGCCGTCTTTACTGCTCATCGTTTATTGAAATATCATTCCGTCGCACACTCGGAGCCAAAATTCTTTTGTGAAATGTGTGGGAAAAATTTCCATTTCAGGCTAAATCTCAATCGTCATTTGAAAGTGCACTCTGAAAGAGAAAAGAGTTATCAATGTCAAATGTGCGAGAAAAAATTTTACACTAGGAAGCAGTGCCGAGTTCATGAGACTAACCATACAGACACCAAAAAGTTTCATTGTCAAATTTGCGGAAGAGATTTCAAGTACAAAAATAATCTCATGTCACATACTAAAAAAAGTCATACTGGCGAAGGCGTGTCACGCATCCATCGTAGAAAACCTAAAAATTATTCGCAAAATCTACAGTGTCCTACTACAAAACGGGATTAATGCAAATTAATAATAAACCTGTTCATTAGCGATTTTGCTTATGTTTGTATATACAATGTAAATTAATCTGTCATTATATATGCAATAGATTCAGATTCAGTAATAGTCTTTCTTCATCTTTCTCCTTCTTTCTGACTGTGAGTTATCCGTATAACATTTTCATACACGGTTTTATTACTGCTGGTAATTAGTCGTTTTTAGTTAATTTGTAGTGCGATAAGGATTTTTTATTTTTTTGTATATTGCAATTTTCAGTTCTGCATGAACGGGTTTGTTTTATTGCTTAAAAATACGATATTTCGGAAATTAATAAAAAATTAAGATTTATTTACACCGTTAAGTCTAACAAAAAGTGTTTCTATTTCTTTTTGTGTTCAGTTCCCGCGTGAATGTATTTTTAACTTTTATAAATAATATAACATTAAGTCAATTTTTGACAATTCATAATTTAAAGTAAATTTTAAATTATGAATTAGGAATTATGTGACCCATTATGTAAACTAATCTAAAACTGTTCGATGCTATCCATTTTGTCAGTACAATAATTTATTCATTCACTTCTGCCGGCAGCTATCCTGTATTCTTTCTCTTGGTCACTAAATCCCTTTGTACACGTATAGTTAGTATAAAAATAGAATTTAGGTTCATTCCCTTTATCAATTTGTAATCTGATTGTCAACCTTTGTATCGACCTTTTCTATATATTCATAAGAAACTCAATTTAAAATCTAAGATTCCTACCCAAACGCTCAAAATGCTCACATCTCTCTTCATTTCGGATAAATAGTACATTTTTACAAGGTTAAAAAATATTCGTTTCCCTGCACGTATTTATTTCTTGTTTGTACTTGCCAATTTTTAACATAATCAAAAATAAAATAAAATAATACACAACATAAACTTTTAAATGCATTAGTCTACCATATTATACAAAGAGTTCTCTCTGGACTTGCCTGACCATACAAAAAGCATTAAAATCTATAATACATAGGTAAGTACAATGTAATTTATTTTATACGGAATACTCACATCATTAAGATTAGAAATGAATTATTATTATAAATAATTTGTATGTCAGTGTATAGTGTATAGCATAGCCAATATTGTTAATGTTGCAAAGTTACAATGTTTCACATATACGTGTGTCATGTTTTGTAAATTCAGGACGTGAAACGAAGTGTTTATTGAGCAATTCATGCATTGCGATTAAAAGAGGGAAGAGGAAGAACGATAAGATGAGAACGTTCATTAAAAAAGCTACAACACAACAACACAAATATATAGCAAATGCAAAAATTGGTTTCTTCTCTGAGTCCCCATTTGTGAATCCCAGATTATATTATTATACCCTTGAGTGTATTAGTAGTTATAATTATTGTCAAGAGTGTACTAGGCAGGATTACCCTTTGAAATGAAGACCATTACATTTATCGCTAAGTAAATATTTTTTTTCTAACAACACAAAGGTAAAAGAGTCAATATTAATTAATTAAAACCAAAGAAGCAAGACTTGTAAAATTAATAATGCAACGTCAAGTGTGTAGTATTGTCAGTCAACACATCAAGAGTATGTAATGTATCCACCGGTGGAAACCCTATACGGCTATACTTAAACAGGATAGCCTTGGTGGAGCTCATTTTTTACATAGTTTATATAGGATTCACTTTCACAATTTAATTCATTCATTTCTTAGTCAATTATCGTTAGGGTGTCCATTAAATAGCTCATATATATATATATATATATGCGAAGACACACTCACTCTTGTATGAGGTGCAGGTTATGTTACGAATGTTCAATAATACATTTATCAATTGTCTCATCACTTGAGATTGTCATTTGCATTATAGACACAATTAATAGTGAAAACCACAGAAGAGAACAGACTAAGGGAGTGATATCAATTTAAATAAAAAATCTCAATTAGGTATCAACATTAGAATTATAAGTGTGTACAAATTACAAATGATTTTGAAGTATGCTACTAAATCCTTGAACCTTAGCTGGAGAAATATCGTGAGAAATGTTAGTTGGAATGTTGAGGAAACAAAGTTGCAATTGTTCCCCTTGCTCCAAAATTAATCCGATAACTTCTATTGGGTTGTAGAACTAGAAATGGTATTAGTATTATCTCTTTTGAAGATCATTAATACACGGTCTAAAAATAACAATTTCTTCATTTACCTTTACATTGTACAGAAGTTTTCATCTTCATCAACAGATTACATGTTATGTTGCGAGTGTGCCTCTGTGAAGTGCAAAGAACTTAAAATTCTGTATAGGTATTGCCTATATAGATAATAATAGTATGCCGGCCTTCACATATACAATTATACAATGTATGTATTTATTAAACAAATGAAAAAATATTAATGTGTTAGAACTTGTTTTCTAGTTGAGATACAAAGTTTTTCTCACAGAAGAAAGAAACATTCTAAGAAATATTATTACTTTGTTATGTATAATGGGATCTATAATTGACCATATGCATTAATATGTAGCGACGTACATGATAAAACTAGTACATGATGACTGGATGACGGGCTTGAAAAAGGTTAACTTACAATTATTGACACCACCAGACTGACCAGACCTGCTTTATATGAGATGTTTGCTGGAATGCTACAACACTCTTTCTAGACGCTGAGGAGTAGAGTGCAAACTGGAATTTTAGTGCCACGTTTTTTGGAAGGCAGAGATATTACAAGACGAAAACAAATCAATCCGTGGGGATTTAACAACTACAAGAGAAGCATTAAAGACATTTTGGAAGGTAAGGTGAAATAAATAAAAATGGTACTTTATATATTTTGATACAATAATTAATTGGTGCAATATTTTTCTCGTTTGTAGAAAAATTTGTTTCTTTAACCCGCGGAACAATACTGACACTAAAAAGACCGTATTTGTTAATTCTTCGCTTTATTGTGTTCTCAACTAAATCAACGCTCACTTCCCCCAAAATTACCTTTTGTATATGTCATAAAACTATCCTTTTATATCTGGCTTCACTCTAAGTACATATGCATAAGTTCAAAATCTGCATAAAAAATCATTTGAAGCATTTCATTACCACACACAACCCGGCGGCGACTTTTCAAAGTCTTACCGGTTCAGCTTAAGGGTATTTTAGACCAAAATTTCAGGCTAAAATTAACCGGAAACACATTGTGATAAACATTCTTACTGTTTTGTCATTTTGGAGTTTTATACTTTGGCTTGATTTTTTGAAAATTCAAAAATATCCAGAGACCAAGTTCCGAAAATGGGAGGGAGAGGTGCCGGGACACCCCAAGACCCCCCTCTAGATACGCCCTTGCACACAACATTAACAGAAACTTGTCCCGTGAAGGGGTATCGTATTCTCCGTGAAACATTCACAACTGTATGTACAGCCTAAAAGTTATGGTTATGGTACAACCTAGTTAAGTGCAACTTGTCGCAGTTGCTATAATAAAAATAAGAAATAGAGAATTTCGGATCACTGCGTTTCAAATGAGGTTGAGAAAATTATGTGATACTTTAGTAACGTATAAAACCGAAACACCGTGACTTCTGTGGTTATAATTCTAATGATAATTTATTAAACAAAAAGTTTCACTTCACAAGGTTATGACACTTAATGATATGAAAACACTAATTATAAAAACTAAATCACATGATCATATTATGTTTACAATAAAAGTCATTAATATTTTTGATATTTGGAAAAAATTAATTTACGCACATCCAAACCACAGGTATAGTTTCAAGTTTTTATGCTACCGTTCTTGATTCAAGGTGATACCGACTTGTTCGGTAAGATGTTCGGAATTTATGCCTTTTAGACCACGCACTTATAAGATATACATGCGTAATGTAGCATGTATAGTCTACAGTCTAGAATCTTTAATCATAACCCTCCTCAATATCTTTAAAAAAACTGACCAAATTAACAACTGGTGTGCCTTGAACTGGAGTTACGCAATGTGGAAACACCAAACAGGGCTGTATATTAATATTCAACAATAAACAACACAATAATTTGTTACAAACGTGCCATTCTAGTCAGTTGCAGAAATGAATGCAACTATTATCTGTAATATAAAATATTTTTCGCCGTTCTTTCAAAAGAAAGATTTCCCAAGATCATTA
>JABASD010004797.1:0-14284 GCA_019776165.1 Pogonognathellus flavescens | reverse complement strand
ATGTGAGGTAGATATGGCCTAAACATCATGTGTGCAAAATTTCATTGAAATCCGTGAGACACATAAGTGAACGTTTACTTGTGAGTTGCCACACGACGAAGACCGCTAGTCGATTTTCATCGAGTCTCAACGCTTTCAATGGAAGAGAAGTTGCGTAATAACACGAAACTATTTAAGCTACTTATGTAATTGATAAATTGCGCCTGAAGGATATTTTTAATCAAAGTTTTCTAACTTACTTTTGACCAAGGTTCAATACCCCAAACTAATTTAACTCTATTAATCTATCCGCTAGTAATTTGTACTAATTACAAATTGCTAATGCATTTTTATTGTAACTTGCTCTTTCAGTATTGCTAAATTTATAGTGAAAGTTTATTGCTTAATTATTTTGGAGCATTAGGCGCGTGGCTAAAATGTCTAGCTAGTTTAGAAGACTACTCTAGTAGTGCTTATTACAATCAGTAGGATTATCCTGGTTCTATTTTAAGATTATGAGTGAGTAGTGTGGTTTCATTATTATTGTGAAAATGATAGTTGTACCAGTACGACTGAATGGTTTTTTGAAAAGTGCAAAACATTGCATACATCGAAATAGTGAAATAGTGGATATGATAAAAGATTACTTTTACAGATTCACTTTGATAAAATATTTAACTTGCTAATAATGTGGAATAAATCGGATGTCAGTTATATTTTGAAAGGTTTGAAGTCTGGATGAGAGTATATTCAAAAGGCGTTCACTGTGGTTTGGCATCGATGTCAGGGAAAGAAGTGAAATTTTCCTTTTGAAGTGTGTATCAAATGGTACACAGGCTGACAAGTAGAGTGCGAAGGCCGAAATTAGCGTTGTGAAATGCGAAAAGAATTTTTTTCAAAATATCAGCGAAAATAGCAATAATAGGATAAAGTTGGCCACTTTGTCCATAAAGGGGTCTGCGAATAACCCGTCTATTTCCCAGATACCCTTCGTCCTTATTTTAAGGTTTTTTGGGGGTATTTTGAAAGAGATACTGTACAAAGTGGCTAACGTGACTCTATAATAATATTAGCCAGTTTTTTCTTGTACTTTGAAAGTCTTTGGGTATTTCGCTACGTTAATTTCTGACTGGGCACTCTGGTTGGAAGAGAGTTGGGAGTGAGTGAGTAGTGAGAAAGTAAAGCTAAAAGTCATTTGAGTTAAAGCAGAAAGGGAATAGTAGAAGAGCTCTCGCTATCTGTAGTCTGACAAACATTAATAGACAAGGCCGACACCAAGGAAGGAAAAGAGATAGATTGGCCTATAAATGGATACATACGTAAGTAGCTTAATGCAAACGGAGTAGACAGACTCACATGAGCGACTCAAGTCAATTCCCATCTGGACCAAACTGCCAGAAATTACTAGGTGCACGATCATATACGTTATATAAGAACTCGCTAGTTCTTGGCACACTTTGTGTGTGTTCTTATTACGTCGACTACGCTACTCGTTCTGTACTGCATTATATTTACATGAAGCGTCTCTGGAAGAATACATCTGCACTAGACGAGACTGCTGTGCTGAAGGTAGATCTAGGTGTGCATAATGTATACTTACATAGATGTGTAAACTTTTAATATTACAAATCTATGTGTGCATTATATATATCTCAATACTGCATTTGCTTACTATTACTCTGCAGGAAGTAACAGTCCTAGTCGAACGTCTTACTTATTCAGATGCGCAGAACAAGTACCAAATGAAGATAAGTAGCCATTGTCAACTTTGATTTCTTCTAGAATATAACTCAGCGTCTTGATACACACTAATACATAAATAAACGCAGTCCAATTTCAAAATACAATCCAGAATCTTTCCAACCGTGTAATTTGACGATGTGCACTTGCAGTGCCCAACATATTTTTAGAAATGTAGTCTTTCTAACGATTCTATCTTCAGATAATTTACTAGTTTTTACACGGTGCAGTGAACGGATTCGGAACAATAATTCAATCAGCGTTCAATTGCTTCATAAACTCTCACAATAGCCATTCAAACGGCTCGGAAGAAACGAACCTTGCTTTCATACCACATATTATCAAAAACCATCTTTTCCAAATAAAAGCATCATTCTATTTTTAGTTTCAGAGGGAACTCTACACAACTCCATTATATTTTTTCCACTAACGACATTCAAAATGAATTCCTTATACGTCAGACTTGACTTATCACTTTTATTTATATTTCAGATATTCCTACCAAAAATTGACGATACATCTTACGTTCAAAATAAGTACAAAAGTTTTGCTAACAATTTTATGCAAAATCATTACCTTGAAAATTACCATGAAAATATAATTTATAGTTGTGATTCGTTTACATACGTTATTAGAGACACACCAGTATCAGGGTGGAAAAGTCGGTTTAGATGACGCTGATACTAGTTTAACTCTACCTGTTATTTGTTAAAACTGGTTGGCTATTTCGGAAATGATTGCGTCCTCTATTATTCATTTTAATGAAAACTCTATTGCATACTATTGTAATAAGACATCATCAGTTTTTTCAAATTATGATTGATAACAAAGAAATAAATATTTCCTTGTAAATTGCATCCGGCTACTTAACATGTAATTTTGAGAAAGTTTACGCTTTGCTTTAGTATTACACGCAATACAATTATACAATAGCTGAGTAGTTGTACATTCATATTTTAATTACTAAATACACATAAAGAAAAAGTTATATGATATGCGTGTCAAAATCTGCAATTAATACTCGGCTGTTTACACTTGCAGCACACAGAAAAACTTTTCTACCTACTCGGCTTCGTAATTACTGATTTTAATCCCATCAAAGCAAACAAAACTGTTTGTACACTCATTATCTGAAAAGCGCTTTCATTGTTGATTGTATGTAGTGCTGAATGAAAATTGTCAACAATATTTTTAAACTGTTTCGAAGCATTTATTGCTGAAGATTGTAACTAGGTCAATGGAAACTGTTTTAAAACATTACCATTAAGAAACTCCAGCACGGCCTGAAAGTGTAATTGACTATTCCTGTACATAAAGTCTTGTGAATGGTTCAAAGAAAATGTACAGTAGTTTTTCAATCGGTACGCATGTACATGTCAGGTTGTGGCATAAGTTCCATTTCCTTTCTTCCAATTGCTGACATAGCTCTGTGCGTGCACAGAAATTCCTTGTGTGTAGCGTTTTCGTTTCTCCTTCTGTGTATTCAATGAAAGTAGAAAGCATGCAGACCAGGCTGAACAAAGCATATTTATTTGTATCTATGTACATGTATAGGAAAAGGTTAAAACTAAAGGGACACAACACTGCCTAATGTTTAATGCCAGTATTTATTTCGTTGTTCTCCCGTTGTGCCGTTGGTCGAGCAAGTACATTGACTGGCTTTCTTTTCGTTTGTCAAGAGTTTTCTTAACTACTACATGCACATTATACTCCATGTACAGTATAATCATCGTACAACTCAACTGTACAACTATTGCTACTGCTTACTACATTCGAGATGCGTACTATGGACTTTTGCTGGTCTCGTCGACGAGACTCGTCCGACCGAACTGAACCAAAGCGAACCTTGGGAGAACAGTAAAACAATGCGGAACAATACTCAAGCTACTACGAACTCACACAACCCGAACCCACACCACCGTCGTCCGCACATACAACCACCACACTTCCACCACCGCCAAGTCCAACAAATACAAAGTATAATCAACATACTACCTATTCTACGATTTCCTACTACCAGTTGTACTTTCTCCTAACGCAGAGTCAAGTTACATTATCTGTACATTACATTATGTATGTGTTGTATGCTGCAAGCCATGTATACGCTTATTGCCTGTGTACATGCTGCATTGTGACGTACTTATCGAGATACACTTTTCTCTCTTGTCCTGTTTTTACTCAGTCAGTGCTTTGTGAATGCATGCATGCATGCATGCATGCTTCCTTCTCTTACTCTATACACAAATACAAATATATTTTTGTATATATATGAATATATCGTATATAGAGTGGCACTTTTACTTTACAACTCCGTGCACCACACAAAACACAACACAGATCTCTTAGATCTGTTTATATTACTTACTGATACAGTATATGGTGTGTGTGCATGGTCTTTCCTTACTTTCTATTATGTGGAGTACACAATATAAGGTTGTGTTATGGTTGTCCCTGTGCATCTATCTATCCATCTCTCTTTCAGTCCTGTGAGCTCTTTCTCTTTCTTCACATGCCATCACAACATCATCTACTGCTACTCCTACTCGGCAAAGTCAAGCAAAGCCAACGTTCAACGAGAAACGAACAAAGTACATTCAGCACTAGTTTTCCGAGAAAGTCGACAAAAAACCTGTCTGTTCTCTGATGTTCTTTGTACTCCTCTCTCTTTATGTGTATGTATGTGTGTCTATACACAGAGTCTTACAATATTATACCATAGGAGCACATCTACTACTGACTGGCATGATCCTTAACAAAATGCTTTCGACAAGTGCATTTTACACAAAAGTTCAAATAAAGGCTGCCGTTACATTATATAGGCAATACTTCACTCACAGTGTGTCTGTACCTATTTCCTATATTGCTTTACAGTTTACAGGCCATGGATATAATAATCGCATATATCTATACGTATAGAAGAAGAAGAAAAGCTGCTGGTGCTGCTATGGTATAGGGCTTGGGCCTCACCACTTACAAAAACACACTAGGCAATTTCTATATGCAAACACTTGCCTGTGTGTGCGGCTGTTGATGACTACGATTCTATGTTGCATGAGTCTGTATTATACAAGAAGAGATATAGATATGCGTGGCCGCACCGTGAGCACTTGTAGTGTTTAAGTAAAAACGTCTTTGTCTTTTGCTTTGCGTTGTTGGGAGGATGTAATGAATACTCGCATAGTATCGCTTAAAATATAGAAAACGGAGGAGCCACTCTAGTCACTACTTTGTTAGTTCCTTGTTGAGTTACGAATTCTTCTAGTATGTACTCAACCTACATACTTACAGAGACTACGGAGGTATATTTAGTTAAAGATAGCAGGAGTATGTGTATAGCTGCGGTATTCGCTTAACTGTATTATTGAGCAGAATCCCACAACAGCAATAGGGTTTCGGCAGTGTATTTTGTGTATGTATTTCGGTGAAAGTAGTAGTGGAGGGAAAGGGGAAATCTATCCAACCATACAAAGGTTCATGTACATCTTTCCTTCCTACCACTACTGGAAATTCTAACTCTCTCTCTCTCTGAAGCCATCATGTACCTCCACTTTTACTCTTAGATTTACTTCACTCCTCTTGTCTTCGTTTTATTGTTGAATCTCCTAATCGAGTCGCCATTGAGAAGAAAAGTGTTTTTCTATCGCTGCAACTCAACTCCATGTGTAGATCTACTCCTGTGTGAACTGGAACTCAACTAGCCAACTCGGGCGGCTAGTTCACTCGCCACCTTTCTTCTTTCTCTCCATCCAAAATCTTCCTGTATGCATTTTGTATGTGGTGAGTTTAACTGCGTATACGTCTCAAGTAGTTTACTCCCGTTTTCCAGTAAAACAGACACACCGCGCTGTAAAATCTATCTGCACATACACAGTATGCACGGCGTACGTACAATACTACAGGGTATAGCTCCAAAGTCACTAAATACTAAGCTTAATATTATTCTGTACATAGTCGAGCTATATATTATACAAGATGCGGTATGTACTGTCTGTACGTAGAGTTTTTTATCGAATCTTTCACTTTTTCTTGCAGTAGTTGTAGTTTACAGTAGTCTGAGGATGTACATGGACTACAGATGCGTAGTAGGCACTATACCGTAAATCCTCATTTCTATTCTTATGGCATGAGCTTTGTATTCTATCAAGACTCATTAAGGTTTCCAAATATTTACTGAATGTTCCTGTTTATCAATTTATTAATCAAGTTGGGTTTACTATTTGAAATTTTGTAGATATTTTCTTTTAATATGTACTGAGTAGCAGGAAGATAGTAAGATAATTCAAAGTTGTCTTGTTTATATTGGGAAATGGGTTGCAGATTTGAAAATTTACGGTGTATGACTCTGGTAGGAAAGCATTGCATTGTACTGGTTTCGGTTTGTTTGGCCGTGTCCTATATACACATCCTTCCTCTCATAAAAAACTCGCAAGAAAATACATCTTGGAAACCTTTGACATATTCATGAATTATTCAAAGATTCTCAAGAGAAACTAACTCGTCCTCTTTCTTTTCCTTTTCTTCACTGACTCTATACGAAATCGTATATATCATTGATAGAAAATCTCCATCGGCTCATCTCGCCAACTAAATTCAACTCAACTAAATTCGTGTATAATCTGAGACTTGTATTCTGAATGTATTCTGCTAAACTACAGACGAGCGAACTTTCCAACCTTTTCTACCTGTGTTCATAATATATTTTGTATTGCTAGGTCATACCATCTTCATTTTTTACACGACTAAAAATATTTTCTCGGTAGCACGTATGTCTTGCTACGTAGACACGGCAAAATTGCACCAGGCATTCTGTGCTTCTTCAATAATTGCATTTTTATCCTTCTTGTGTATTAAAACTACATGCAATACATCACAGTATTTCTCTTATATTCGCAAAAACATTGAAATTTTTTCTCTCGCTCCTTCTCTAAAACACTTCTCAAGTTCTTTCTTGGAACAGACGGAGTGTCTCAAACTCTAGTCATAGTTGAAACAGAATTGGTTCATTTCATTCAATTTGTTTTGATATTTACTGGTAAAGTCTGTGGAGGCTTTGGAAAACACATTTGCATCTACAAATACATGCATCTTCATCGAAAAGTGTATGAATCTTAACAAAGTCGACTGCTTATTGAACGTCTGTAATATTCATCTTTTCCGAAGAAGAATAGGGCTAACATTTGATTACTCTTCTAAGCTTTCAAAATTGTAAATACGAATTACTGTGCCAGTGGCTCTATGTTAATATTGGTCTTTCGTGCACTAGATTTTGCACAGACGGTTAAATCTTTTTATTTCATGATCCAGCTTGTATAAGAAAATATAACACAGTTGTTGCAAACAACTATAATGAATTAAATAGCAAACTGATTTAAAAAAGTTCAATCAAGAAGTGTGCAAAATTTTATCTTGCATGCAATGAAAAAATGTGCATGGATTTATAAACGTGTTTCCTGAATACATATATTTGTGCCTGTTGTTTTTGTAAAATCAAAAGTAAACCATAGGAAGTCATGCATCATATTCTACCGTGAGAACAAAACCATGTTGTGAAACCGACCTTCTTAAATAGGTACAAATCGACGTTGAAAACAAACACCTTGAAATTAACACCAAACGGGATTTTCCAAGTTGTATGTGCAATTTTAATAGATTTCGTTCAATACCTACTCACATTTCCTTTAATATAATTAGTGAGAAGGCCTACAATGCAAAGCCGGTTGCATACATTTAATTCTCCTGGAAGATCTAAAAGAATAAAAACTACTTACTTTGTGTATTACATGGCAAATGCTGAGTGCAAATAGTATGTCTTAATTTTAAACAATTCTCACGGAAACTTTTGCCTCAGAAAATCTTTTCCTATTTTCTTATGTACAAGAAAAGTTATAGACATGGTAGAATTTTTTCCCCTATCTCATGTTGCGTGGTGTGTCCACAATGCATAAAGAATAAGTAGAGAAGATGCATACTGTGTGCATGAGTTATGAAAACATTGCTTTTGAATGGGTGTATGTGTGAGCCATATGATGTGTCGAGTATTTCCTTTTCTTTGTGTGAGTTACTTACGCGTGAGGAAGACACAGAGTCTTGCCATGCTTTCAAAATATTTCCACGAAACATGTTGGTTTTGAACAATGTGAAGCAACAGCTTTATAAACGAAGTGTCGCGCAAACTTATAGTAACATTTGACTTCTTAGAGTTGCAAAGATTTATATTTTAAGACAAATCTACTTTTATATGACTTCAAACATAACTTATGTTCGCTTCACAAACATCAATAAGAACATCTACACACAAATCTGACATTTCAAGTAAAAAGTAGCACAGCTTTCCACAATTCTACAATTTCGAAGAAACTATTCTTGAACTCTCTGATTCCATCTTAGAATATTCCTCCCGTTTGCATAAGAGACCATTTTACAACATTTTGCAGGTATTCAATACTGTAACTAAGTAACTATCAAACGCAGTAATTGTATTGTAAACATAGAGAAAACGGTTTTGCACTATTCCATTTGTATGTATTTCTCCGTGCAATTAAATTCCCTCACTATACACCACAGAGTGCTACGAAAGCAATTTTCTTTAAGTATACATAATTAATTGCTAGTAGAAACATTTGATTATAAAATTACAACACTATCCACGATTCAATTACAAGCAACATATTTACTGGATTTCGCAATTTCCTTGATGCGACGATTTGTTGACATTTCTAATTATAAAGCAAATTAGGCGCATTATTACACTTTGTGGGTAAACAGGACAGATTTCCATCAACTACTACATTTCAAATCATTACAATGTAATAAATGTAATAAAAGGGAATCCCATCTACAACAGGATATAAAACGGAACAAAATCCGTCTCTCGCCGTTGCATCTCTCGACATTTTCTAATTTACTGACTACTATACCTATAGGTGCTCATCCAACTACCCCTGCTACTTCTACTGTCATTCAATATAAAGTTTACACAACCAGGATATGCAATATGGTGTCGACAAATACACATAGCAATCAGTTTGCAGGAGGTGCCTGGTATAAATAACATAGAAGAATTTTGCATTCTAACTGGATACAATAACTGTGGGAAGTCGTATTTTAGCGTCAACTCAAACAGAGACAGAGACAATCTCAAATCTCAACCTTTCACATTCTCAATCAAATTTAACTACAGATAAATAGCATGTTTACTGAAACTTTACGTTCCGCTCTGTTGCATGTATCTCATATACCTCATACACGACCAAGAGTCCAGTAGTGCGAATAATTTAAATGTTATAATTAAGTAAAACATACAATCACACTTGCAAAATCCAACCATTGCAATGCTACTATTTACAATTGTACCACGAACCTTACTGACCCCGTAAATCCATTACAAACTACACACAGGAAACGAATTTCGAAGCGAGCAGGGAGGGCATTGAGTTCTGAGTACACATTAAGTATTAGGATTGAAGCTTGTGGTGGGCTTCTGGTTATACAAAGCTGCTGTATCACACAAGACTAAAATACAATAAACAAGTCTAGTTAAGCCAAACTATAAAATTCGCCCGTTGTGTGTACGCAGTCAGAAAGGACAGAGGGACGACTCTACAAGAGAAACTCAATCGAAGTCCAAACCAAAGGAAATAGAGAGAATGCCAATTGTGCTGACCAAACATTAGCCACTGTGTTGGTTTTACTTTTAAACTGATGCTATAAAGTGTGGGGATATAGAATAAGATAATTGCGTTTACGCAACTATGGGGAATTAAATCCCTTTGTCATTGGTATTAGCAAAGTACCAACGTTGCACGCTTTTGAACCATAATGCTTAAAATTACAACACAAAGTATTTACAAATGATTACATATGTACTTAAATACTTAGGTACTTTATTAAGTTCTGCTGTTAACTTATTTCACAACACTTTCTTACTAAATTATGTATTCTTGCGCTACTTTATTACAGCTTTGAATGGTTTATTATTTAAATAGTACTATGTACATCGCAATTGATGTAAATGATATGCTCTTGCTATTTCGGAGAAAAGGAAAGCAAACACGGTAAACAAGCAGATTTTACCTATATACTATGCGGATCTAAATAATTAACAAAATCAATTAAAATCTAGAAATAAAAAATTTACGAATAAATCAAAACGAAGTGAACGGTTGTACAAATCGTGGTCTTATGGATGCAAATATTTAAAAAATATTCATGTAAAGAAATTTCCAAACCAACGAAGACGCTGATACATATTTTTAAGTTGAAATTAAATAAGCAAATGTCATAAGAGATTTTCTAAATAAAGTTTTAGATTTTCCTTCTGTAAGAACTACCCTGCAAAGACACAGACTACTGACTAAATGGAAGAAAGAAAAGTGCGTTTGTGGATGTAGATGTATTGAGTGTAAATAGCATTAATGCAGCTTTGTGGAGGAGACAATGTGAAAGTGGAGGACTAAGAGAGACACAGTAGAGTGTGTGTTTATGTGTATTTGGGGGTAAAGTGATCTTACCGGAGGGAGCTCAATTGAGGACGTTAATGAGAAATTCCCAACAGCGAACAAGAGCCACAATAGAAGGCCTCATGTGGATTCATGCATCATAAGTATTGTTCGTATGGGACTGAAGTGAGAAACGTGAAACAGACAAAAGTGAAAGAAGAATCGAATCGAACAAAAAGCCTGTATATGGTGAAGGTATACAACGGTGGGCACAAACCAGGGAAAGCTGACGTCCGTCATTTGTATAAAGAGGCAAGCAGAGATACCACGTTGAGACTATGTCATTCTGACCGTCAAAAATTCATTCCCCATGTTGCTTTCCGTTTGCATAAATGTGTTACGTAACATTTACAAATTATTGATTTGTTTTCATATGTATTACTTTTATCTGAACAAATACCACGCTCTCACTTATAACATTTCCATACGAAACTGCTGTTGTGTTTACAAAAGGATTGTAGCTATGTATTTAGTACTTGGAAATACAATAGTGGCAAGTATAGGTTTAAAAATTGGTATTGAGTGTATAATATGCAAAGGTGTGTAACAGTCATTTATGCGTATTTGTACTGCCAGGAGGGCTTTGTGACATAATAACGCGCGTTACTGTAATGTCTCCCCAGGAATGAGAGGAATATAATCAGAAAGTGTCTAGTAATGAGCAGGCAGACCATCGCGTTTGAATGTAATCGTATGATTGAATTAAGGGAAATGTTCCAGAACTATAATCAAATTTTGGGATATACAATTTCTATTGCATCTACAAATGACTTTGTGTCAAACGCATTTTCTATTGCCAGCCCGAGGCGATAAAGGTTTCATGGTGATTTCCATTTTCGCCTCTCCAAGTAGTTTCAATACAATATTGCATAGGCAAATGTAATATTCTGCAGTCGTCAGTAAATAATTCTCGATATTAATTTCTAGTGCAGGCTATGATAACATGATAACCGGTGACCGGAAAAGTCTGAGTGCACAGAATATATTCAATTCAAAAAGTCTCATCAACCGGAAGAGTTTCCATACTCTAGCTTATTAGTTGTTGGAGTGTCCTACTGTAATACTACATCAGCAGATTGTTAATATTTGCCTGTTGTAAAACGTGTATAAATGGATCTAGTAGCAGTTGTATTTTGCAATTCATGGTAAAACAGTAAATTTCATGCATATGGATATTTAGTGTTTTGATTTGTTATTTGATTTGTGTAAATTGTTTGCCATTCAAATCAGCACTTTAGTATCTATGAGCATTGTAGCATGATTTTAGAATAATGATCGATGTCATTACTAATTGTAAGTAATAACTTAAAAGCAAATAATAGTCCATTTTTAACTTGATAAAATATTACAAGAGAAGTGAAGGATTACAGTGAGCGAGTTACTTCTTTATTTTTATAGACACTGTAAAAAGCTTTGACTTCCCAGCTATGGTATTTTCTACTGTAATATAATGTGAAATTGAATCTTTTTAGTAATATTTCTCATAAAAATATCAAACATAGGTATTGTGTATGTATATGTAAATAATACATTCAATAGATAAACAGTTTGAATGCAGCTCTGACCTATTTGAAATTGTTTATTTTACTGTGTTACACATTTTCGCTTGAAAAGTTGACAAAGAATATCTATATAGCGTTTCGGAAAATCAACACTTGCGTTTCGCATTTATCGCTTCACTTTTGTTCGCCTTTTGTATGGTTAATGAATATAATAAAAGGATATATCTTGTTAATTGACATTAATTCGCTTGGATTTCACGCAATGTTTGTGTTACAGTTGTATTATATTGTCAACGAAATGAATGAAAGTTTGGGAATATTATGCAAACACTTGAGTTATACAACAGTTTTATGCATTGCACATAGATATACTCTTGAAAAATAATTAGTCCTCAAAGAAGGCCAACACAAAGGAAAGGGAAACTGACACAAGGAACGTTATAAATATTACGACTAAGAAATTACCGTTTCAGTTATGTTATATGACTGAATATTAGTACGTGCCAAGATAGCTAAGCCCATTAGAATGCTAGCACGTAAATTGTTTGCATAACCGTTCGTATCAGCCCACATTAGTATAGCAGCAGCGTATTATTATACCACAATCTATTCATGCACCACACACAGAATGACTCTACGGAAAATAAAATAGCCCTGCTAAAAGGTACAGCGTACATAATAGGTACTTACACTACATGAGCAATAAAGTGGTACAATTAGTGTACGTTGTATTACCGTAGTACCATGTATAATAGTATGTCCATGGATTACCATGTGTAAGGTACCACCAACACCATATACCAGCAGTATTATTATTACTGCGAAAGTAAGTATATATTATGTACAATATAAATACTCTTTTCCACTTATCACATGTATTACACACAAAGATATTAAATATGTAGCAGTTTGTTTGCATAAACAGGCATATAAAATAACACAGGCTGAAGATATGGCTACTCAACGACGTATATCTTATATTTAAGTAGAAAATATTAAGAACGGACTATTACGCCTGGTGTTTCCCATGTCAGAGCACCAGACGCTACTTTATGGCAGTCACAATATCAAAGAACACAAGGAAGGCAAAGAGAGGTGTGTGTATGTGTGTGTGGTTAACTGAACTGTATATTATGTAGTATATGATGTATATATGGATCGGTGTGGAGCATTATTATTGTTTCGTGACTTAATGAACTAGCACGTGTCATAATTTGTCATCAGATCATAAAGCATTGGCCTAGGCTGGAGCAGTGCATTTCAAACGATGCGGGGAAAGTGAGTAATGTTACCATTACTGTGAAGCTGAGAGGGGAGAATGGTGTGCAATGTACCTTATACCTTTGCATTATATTTCACATAATATATTATTATTGCACACACCGTTTCTAAGAAGAACCAGAGAGAGAGAGAGTGTGTGTGTAAGTGTATCAAAGTGTGTCAGGCTGTAACTGATTGCGAGTGCTTTCATTCTATTGTTGACTTTCAGTCTTTCCAACCCACTGTGTTTTCTTTTGATTCTTCTGTTTGGCTAAGTAATCTCTAAACGAATATACCTATATAGACAGGGATGGACAAAGTATTTGAGAAAAGCGTTAGGCAACACCAATTTTCTAAGTTAACCAACAACAAGAGGAAAGTGAGATAGACATATACTGGAAAGGAAAGACAGAGAGTAGAGAGACGTGTCTTTCACTATCTTTTTTTACTCGTAGTTCCATACCTGCGAATACTACGATCATCTTACCTGTAAGGATTTGTTTGGTAGCTTCTGTATGTAGCTACAGGCTTTCTTACACGTTTTCTGCTCCTTCACTTCCTTCGCTCAACAAAACTAACGCTACTTTTATTTATTTCCGCTAGCTTACTTCCCGAATCACTGAACTCCCCGCGTCAGACTCTCCCGTAGTCTTCTTGCAAATTACTTAAAACATGTCGAGTCAGATTTGCTTATGGAGAATAGCAATTGAATTGGAAGCACAATCCGATTCACTCTGTATACTACAAACTTTAGTTTGGGGTGTACCTTGACAAAATAAATGCAATTTTGTGACTTATACGCTTCTTAGATGTGTTCAATAGACATTTGCATGTGTTGTAAATCATTCAAGTCGACTACCTAACAATGAGTAGTAAACTTATATATTAGTTTTCTTTCTCACACACATTTTTATTTTCTGCGATATTCATATTTGTTCCAGCAGAATATTACCATGTGTATCACTTTTGTTTCACATAATTCGTTTACTTCTTTCAAACGACTGCCCTGTGTAGACAAGAGAAAGTTTGACAACCGTTCATTACTCCTGTTAGATTAATATTTTTCTTTTATTCACAATTCTTAGTTTCAACCTAGGAATAAATGAAGACGTGCTAAACTAAAATTGATTACCTATATGAAATGTTTGCACGCTGATCTATATGCAAAATATTATCAGAGTGATAAAGTTATTATGAAATGCAAATAAGCGATGTAAAACATACCTGCAAACCCCCCCTCGTGGTAACGAGGTATCGGCAACGGTGGCCGAACGAGGTATCGGAGTTAGTAGGCATTAACTTAGC
>JABASD010004796.1:0-14288 GCA_019776165.1 Pogonognathellus flavescens | reverse complement strand
GGGGTCAACTGGTCAACTCTTTCATGACCTCTGACCTTTTTTTGCGCTACTTTATTATAACATGTTGGAATGGTTTATTTTATATATTATTATATATTAATTTAAAAAACCATTGCAATTTTCACCACATGAATCCTTATTTCCTTTTTGCATAAACAAACAATGGTTTAATCAATTATTATTCACATTTATGACAAAAATTACTAAAAAATATTTGATATGAATTTAAGTACACAAACCATATAATTTACGTTTAAAAGTTGTATAGATACCCTAAAACCCACTTGGGAGTTTTTTTTTAATTTTTCAACCCTGTAAAATTGACACAATAACCCACTTTTTTGAGTACTTCTTTTCCTGAATAAAATGCATTCTTCCAGTTTACATTTGCATTCAACCAAGGTGAACGGTTTTACCAACAGGCGATGATGACAAATTCCAATCCGTTGAATCCGCAAATGAATATGAATGAAATGGACATGGCAAAAAGTCAAAATATGCCAATGGATTCTATGCCGCAATCTACCTTATCACAACAAATGGCAAATCCACAGGAACAGTTTCGGGGTGATCCGACTAATATTGGATCTCCGATGGCGGGGATGATGCAAATGCCAGGCTATGGGTGGCCACAGGTATTAATTAACTATTTATATACTTAATTAACCATCTGTAAATAATGACAACATAGAATACATACAGTGATATTTTTCAAATCGAAATAGCTCAAGGGCAATCAGGCGCTTAGTTAAAACAAACGGGTGGGGGGCACCAAAGATATTTAATATTTTTTTCTTAAAGCTTGTTTGTTTGTAAAGAGATTTGTTCATCCGAATTTTTAAAGAGTCAAGACTTCAATGTGAGTCCGTCATTGCCACTAACATGGACAAATGATCCTGCATTTTCAATGAATAATGTACCAGCGACATCAGCGATGATGGGGCAAGCTGGAAGCAATAGTCAACAACAGGTAACCTCACCGACTATAAGAGTTTTAAATTAACAATAATTTTAGAGGTGACGGGTTGTCCATTCCCATTACTTTTGAAATAAAACTTTTCTATTCTTCGGTCCCATTTTAACATTTGGGACACTAAACTGATTTTAAAATTGAAACAAAAGTCTTAAAACATCGGGTTTTCACTCCGAAAGTATTTAAATAATTTAAACACATCATTTGAAAGATTTAGGTGTGAAAAACCGAAAGCTGATTTACAATAGCTATTTATATTGACTGAATTAACAGATCTGGCAATCTATGGTGAGGAAAAATCGCTTTTTTGTCCAATGAATTGAAAATGGGACATGACACTTTGTGTTAATGTAAATCTTCCATGTGGCGATAAAGATATTGGAACAGTTTTATAAAGAAATGTCACAGACCTTATTTTCAAGGAATATTTAAATCATTTTTTTGTATTTATATTTATTTTTGTTTATTATGGCTTATACAGAGCAATATGGATGGCTCTGCAACTTTACCCATGATGAACAGTAATATGCCAGACCAGAATTGCCCGAATCCTGAAGGTACAATGAATTGTTTAATGAATATAATTAATTAAGTGTTAGAAGAATTGAAACATTTGTTAATAAAAAAGCCAGATATACATAGGTTTAAATGATGACATTCTCTGTTACAGGTTGTATGAGTATGACTGCAAACAATGATACAACAGAAGGCATGGAAGAAACGGGGAAACTAAACCCGAGAACCTTTTTCAATTTAACACCGGTATCGATAATCATCGCAGTTATACAAAACTTTCTCGCCCTGGAATTTTACGAAGGCATAAAACTCTCGAGGATTGCAGTTGAAGAAGCGGACAGACATATTTTCTTCATTTCGTCCAACTTAAATATACTTTCCGCTTTCACAGATCATATATTATTTCTCAGACGTCGATTGGAATATTTTCCCGTGCAACATGGAGGTCACTATCAAATTTTGTCACAACTAAGGTCGAAAATTTCAAGAATGGCTTCACTGCGATATGAAACCACAAGAGCATTAAGTACTGCAATCATTTTTGACACTGCCATGTTAATGTTATTGATTTTTGAAATTTTAATTAATTCGGTTTCGTATTAATTGTTGATTATTTTTTACAGATCATCTAAAAGTCGACTTAAACAGTCGGCGGAAGGAAGCGTTGACGAGTCAATCGCAGCAATTAACAAACGGTTTCATCAACATCATCCTGTTCATTATAAATGTGATACCATTCTTTTCAGCCGAATCTCTTACGGGCAATGCCTTGCTGTTCCAAGGTTTTGTCACCGCAGTATTCAGTGGAATCCTCATTGCGAATGTTACATTCTTTTTCTTCTTGGGAGGATTTCTGACTTCATTTGACGGAATTTTAGAATCAGTTTCTGAATATGAATTACAACTTGAATCTCTCTCTGCACATTTCCACGACACGCTTGACAGGGTGGATTTCGCCTTTGAAGCTCCACGCTTTTTTGCAGATTCGGGTTTCGGTCCAAATGAAAAAAATGTCGGTTTCAGCAACTCAGCTCCTATTTCGACAGCAATCAATTTAGGCGGTTTCAGCTTGGGCGGTTTTGGTGGATTGGCGGGGCGGTCTGGTTTACCAGCGGATTCTTCTTTCGATGAACCATCGGGTTTTTCTCCACATGAACCATTGGGTTTTTCTCCACATCAACCATCGGGTTTTTCTCCCCATGAACCAGAGGGTCTTTATCCAGATGAACCAGCGGGTTTTTCTCAAAACGAACCACCGGGTTTTTCTCGAAACGAACCACCGGGTTTTTCTCGAAACGAACCACCGGGTTTTTCTCGAAACGATCCAATGGTTTTTCCTGTAAATGAACAAGCGGATTTTTCTGCGGATACAGAAAGCATTTTTCTGAAGATGAAAACATTTCCAAAA
This sequence comes from Pogonognathellus flavescens, assembly GCA_019776165.1. Lineage (NCBI taxonomy): Eukaryota > Metazoa > Arthropoda > Collembola > Entomobryomorpha > Tomoceridae > Pogonognathellus > Pogonognathellus flavescens. The sequence continues at coordinate 11,391 of JABASD010004796.1, read as the reverse complement.
AGAAGGCAGGCACTGCAATCTTTTAACCCACCGCTAACAATGAACGATCGTATGGGAATGAGCGATCTTCCTCCATTCACCGTGTCTTCAAGTAACGGAAATATCAAGAAGCCGAATACAGAGAAGGCGGACTTTGGCAATATATTTCCACTCTTCAAAAATATTAGGAATACATTAAAGTCAAAAATAAAGTTTATAAACGATAAAATTTAAATGTAGTGTACATAATAAACGTATTTAATTTATTGTACAAATATACAAAGCTGGAACGGTGGAAAAATGACTGAAAAGGGCCGAATTAAGAAACAAAACTGCGAGGTAACTAGTCAAATGGTGAAACTGCCGTTAGTAAACCACAACAAATTCTGAACATTAAATTGTAATAATAAATGTCAAAGTTATTTGGATTTTCATTTGTGATCATTGTTGAGGCTTTGCATTTCAATTAGCTATGTCATTTTAATATATTATAACTTAGTGGATATAACAAACGAAATGGGGAGATAAAAATCCAATTGGTATGCAAAAATGTAATAAAAAGCTGTCTATATTCAACGAGAATGTTGTAAATAAAAAAGATTGTGTAAAATTTCAATTAAATATTCCAAAGTGTAGCAAAATTTCATTTTTATTTATTAGCATTACTGTTCTTCACTAGATAGCTTATTCATTTTTTAATTATCTTTTTATTTATCATATTTGTTTACATGCATTTTTGACATTACACTAATCATATAACATACATCTTCGTGGATGTTATACTCCAATTTTTTTCTGCAGATGAATAATATTCTCGGCGGTTTGGTTATTATAGTGGGCTGTTGTGATCTTAATCCATCCTACTTTTTGCCATTGTTTAGTCTCGTTTGTAATATATTTGATTGCGATTTTATTAAAGACGAGCCTCGACAATAAATCAATATATATTCAGGAAATTTGTGGCAATTTGCGAATTTTTTTCTGAGTAAGATTTTCATGCAACTGAGCCTTAAAGCTTTAAGCTCAAGTGGGTGTATTTACAAACAGTGACGATTGTAATTTTCTAAGTACCTAAGAGATTTTTATGATTCACTATTTATACTACTATGAAGTTTTATCTTGGATTTTATTCATCCGCTTTTCTGCGGCTAAGGTTTTCCACCATAAATTTACAAAATAAAATAAAATCTATTCATACAAATTTTATAGCTTCTGTTAGCGTTGGAAAGAATATTGTTGGTTGAATATAATATACATTATAATTATGAATTATACCTCTACAATAGACTTGAACTATTTTGTGAATTGGAATATAATCTCTAGAATAATAAGGCCGGAATTAGTGTGGGATGGTATAAATACTATTCTCAAAACATGCAACGAAAATCGTTCGCATTAAAATTACCGTTAGCAGAATACACGTGTTTAATGCTTGCACTCTATTATTATGGTTCCCTTGTATCAATTTTTCTATCATATACATTAATTATTATAATCCTTTGATAGATGCACTTGTTAGGAAAATATTGCACATCTTTTCTATTTTAGGCGATTCATGTCTCGGTTTTCTTTGCTTTAAGCGTTTATTGTGTAAACAGCAACGCTAAAAACTAGTTCTTGCACTAGTTATATATAGGCAGGCGCGTAACTAGGATTTCCATTTGGGGGAGTGCCCAAATCGTTTGGGGGGTGCCCAAAGTGGAAAACATCTGTTATTTGCGGGCTTTGACCGCAAATAAGGTATTTTTTGCCCAGTTGGAGGAGGGGGGGTAACCGTCAGAGAACCCTGCAACCACTCCCTCTAGATACGCCCTTGTATATAGCAACCTTATATTTTAAACTTGCTGCTTACACGGCGCCGATAAATTCTTTGTTGCAACAAATTAAAGCTCTATGTGAACAATTTGGACAGAAGAAATGTACTTTATAAGCATGTAAATGTTTTTCTATGCTTTATATGAAAATCAATGATTTATAGTTTGTTATAACTCGTAATAATGATGCGTTTCGTTGACCTGGTCAATTCTAGTATTAGTTAACTTATGGTTTTATTACTCGTGGTTCCTTAAACTGTTTAGAACATTCTGATTAAAAAACTGTCTGAGATCTGCAGAATCATATAATGTGAACTGGATAGACAGGCTTTGTGTATTCGTCAAAATTTAAATGATGTCTAGAACTTCGCTGACGCAACAAACTTTCGTATTCCTTGTGCGATCTTGAAAACGCTACATGCGTGGCAGACTAATGCAGTAGACTACCATAATCGTTTTACAATTACTCACAAGTTGTACTAAAAGCTGAACAATATAATATTATATGTAATTGTCATAGAAGAAGCTAGCTATCATATCGTTAATCTTGATTCTTAACTACCTCTGAGATGTAAATGCATAGAATACTAGCAAACTAGGTACAATTTTTCAATAAATTTTAAAATGGCTGTCGCTAAATTGTTGATTTACATTTATTTGCAAAGTTTATATCAAAATTATATTAATATATCATATTTATACGTATTGGGTTTGTTGTTATCTACAGTTTTCGAAAAATAATTGGTCAGAGTCAACGCACATGTAACAACAGGCTAAAATAAAAACTGTTGGTTAAACTCATTATCAAATTATTATGACAATCATGGTTGTTGTCACCTGCGGTTTTGACGGTTTGAGGATGTAAACGAAAATACCTCTTGGTCACTGTTTGAAAAAATGTTATGTAAGGATTTAAGACCCGCTAAACACAACTGTGCTTCACTAGCGATGTAATTATCATTAAGTAAATTTGAACACAAATCATTCAGACACACATGTTTAAGCATTGGGCATTTTGACAAAAAAGCCTCCGGAAATGGTTTACCCATAAACCTTATAAAAATATTTGGGGGATTTATATCTGATAGTCAATACTTCGACCTACAAAAATTTGTAAACCGTATTCATTAAATATTGATTGAATCTTGAATACTGTTTTACTATAAAATACATTCATTGACGTAAGCGCAAACATAATAGTATGCAATTAGTTGATATTCCCATTCAATGTAATAGTCATATTATCAGGTTTTTTGTGTGTAGCACTTAGAGCAGAGCTGGCGGTTCTCTGGTGCTAAGCAAATGTTGGCAGCAGCTGTTGTGGTTATTCACTGAATTTACAACCACACATTACATTCTCAATGACCGTCCAAATATGTCGATGGAACTTGTTTTATGCTGTCAGAAAGAGATGATTAAGTAATGCCTTGCAGGAGAGACAAGAAACGCACGAAAAAGAATCTGCACCAAACTTATGTATGCTTAGTTATGTTAATTAAATAATCACAAAGCTGGAGGATGTGTGAGGATAACCACTGTTATAATTATGGTGTGCAGAATAGTGTGAAGTAGAGAAAAATGCATTATTTCTCTCAAGATGAAAACAGTAGGCCCGAAACGTTTGCTACTGACACGCACAATATAAGAAAACTGCTTTACTCTCTCTCTATCCCCGTTAGCATTAATTTTTACAGGCCTTAAAGCGTTTTCTTAGGCACTAGAAATGTTTGTTTGCACTATTTTTTACAACTATGGGTTTGCAAATGTTTGATTGACAGAATAATAACTTTTAGATAGCAATCCATAAAGGTTAAATAGTTTAAATGATTTGACCGATAGAATTGGACAGATTATTGGGAAAAATAAAATAAAAATTATAATTTAACGCAAGGTAATCGAAAGAAATGATATGTAGAGAAGTTTTTAACATCCGGAATACTTTTAGGTGCAACCTTATAAAAAATTGGGACAGTAAAATGAAAGTGTAAAAACAATTAATGTTATTATAGAAATGTGTCAGCGTAAAGACTCAGCGGCTGTAAAAAGTCATGAGAATTATTTAACAAGTTAACTAGAAACTAACCTTTAAGGCAAATATATTTTTAAATAAACAACGAATTAATCTTTTCGCTGAATTGTTGATTTACATTTATTTGCAAATTTATTATAAAAATTATATTAATATATCATATTTATATGCATTGGGTACTTCACATTTAAACTGACTAAATAAAAACTGTGGTTTCAAGGAAACTAACTACTGAAGGGCAATCAATGATAAATTGAAGTGTAAAAATACCAGGATTGAGAATGTCAATGGAGATCAAATGAAATATTATTTATGTATGTGAAAACAAATGGAGTAGCTCCGTCTACGCAAAAAGCTGTTTAAGGTAACGATGTCAAGCTTTAATTCAAGTCCGACACTTTAATTACCTTACTGTCAGCAACACATTCAAATAAATGTTCTCCTTTACAATATAATAAAGTTAAAGTCGTTCTTCGAATCAGATAGAGTGGTCAGATATCAATATTATAATATTGATGAATATCAGGTACCTATAGTCATGCCCACCTGGAAATAAAATAGTTTATTAACGTTAACGTTCCCACGGCACTAATACACTAAATGCTTTGTAATGTGACTAAAGCAAGAAATATAAACGTAGATCATGTGTGATTTTTAATTATTAAATAAATGTGTTCGGCCACAGCCTGTGTATTGATGAATTTGCTAGACCAGATCTGAACACACCTACATGTCTTTTATACTACTAGTAAAAACTGCCAGGCTTATTACCTTTTGTGTGCTGTAAAAATGATAAACAGACAGGAGTGCATTAACATGTGGTTTGTGCCGAGCCTGTCGCTGTCCGTCCGTTTTTGTACAGGTCAATTGTGCATTTTACTAGATCTACAGGTCAATTGTGCATTTACTAGATATGCATCTCATAATACGCTAAATGAGAACTTAGACGGCACTTGATTGTAATGTATGAGCAATACAAACAATGTTGACTGTGTCTACGAGTTTTAGTTCCTTATACAGACAGTTGCATAACTACAAGGCCATTAAACGATTAAATCTCATCCTGGGATGGGATACTGAGAACGACCTAAATCATTCAGGCGACTTGTTCAGCCTTCTGCCTGCCCAACTCACACAAACAACTTTTTTGAAAAAAATGCGATTGGTTTCATGCATTCACTTTACTTTTCTGTTGCACACATCAAATTCTATACTGTAATTCATTTTATATGACCATCGTTGATATTTTACTAACTCTCCCAACACATACTCGTGGAAGAAGATGTGTAACATTTCCCGTTTAGTTTGCTTGAATGCATATAAACGAAATATTATGAATATGATCCAAGAATGCATTGAAAAAAAGTATTGTCAAATGTTATTATAATTAATAAAAAAAATTAATAGTAAACTCAACGGATAAAAATACTACTTATATACATTAACCATGTATTACTACAGTCATTAAAGTCGTATCAATTATATAAGTAGTACGGTGTTGAGAACAAAGTAAAATGTTAGCTACAATATATTGAAATGTCATTTCACTGTGTGTATATCAACCAGGAAACAAAAAAAACGGGTGCGATTTTCAAGCAAACGATGAAACAGCATTTTATTCCAATTTTTGGTCGGTTTTTCCACTTCTTGATATTTCATTCAATGTATTATTCAGGAAATCCGAACTAAAGACAGACTTAACACAAAAAATGTGTATATTGAGTTATTTGTGTTCTTTTTATAAGTTGACTAATTAACAGACTTCGGACATGTATTTTCATAAAACTGGAAGATATGTATGCAAATATGTGCTAATAATGGCCAAAATATGTTTTTAAATATGTGCTATCAATCAAGATAAATGGGGCTAAAAATTAACCTTTAAATCGCACAATGAATTGCAAGAGTCATTTTTATTTTATTTGTGATCAGATAATGTGAACTGTTTTTATTGGTTAACTAAAAATCGGTGCACACTAAAGTTTTATTTTACTTCCACCGAATGTAACTAAAAAGTACCATAATGAATTATGGTTAAAAGTGTATTTCAAATCATCTTTCGGAATGGCTTCCAGCAGAAAATAGCTTCTGAGTTTCTAAATAGTTGTTGATGGATTTGAAGCAGAGTCGCTTTTCATTTACTAAAGTGTTTTATTTCTTTTATTCAATATCGGGCACAATTCATTTTCCTTTTCACAAGGTCACAAAATATTTTGCGTGAAATAAAAACATTTTTTGAGTTATTGGCAAATTATATTTTCGCTGTCATTCCGATTAATTTTCGTATACATTTTATTCCGGTTTTTTTCATCGATATTCCTTATTAGCACACATAATTACTGTAAACAAAAATTACACAGATGTTGAAAACTTTAAAGTTGTGTTTTTATAAAACAGTATATGGGACAATAAGTGGGTTTGCAATGAGCATTGGTTTTCACTTCCCATACAGAATGAAGCATGTCCGAGCACATAAAAATGCTGTTGGACTACTTAGGCATACAAAACGGACAGTAAAGTAGCGATAGTTAAGTTAGTACAGCAATTAAAAATTCCATACATGAAATCGGAATGGAATTCGAGTGTAATTAGTCATTGTAGAAAATTCAAAAGTAAAACATCATCACCATCTGGGTAATGTATGATTGTGTGCTTTCGGAATGTGGAAGCTTTTGGCGTAACAACTAGAAGTGACTTCTTTCAATACACATACAAATGTACTGTCTGCTAAAGTCATAATAGTTTTCATCATTTACAGCAGAAAATACAGAATTATTAAGACTGAACATCAGGGTACTAAAAAGCAAAGGTTTGCCTTTTTTACTTTTTATGTACATAAATATGCGCAAATATTTAAAATTTACATAAATACACACGTGATATATAGGAAAAAGAAAAAAAGGTAAAAAGGTTGCTTTTTTAAAAAAGCATGTTTTTTCCTTTTTTGATAAAAAAGGCTTTCTTTGTTCCCTGCTGAACATCGTGATGCATTCATGTGAATCAGTGGATTGACCCCTTCTTCGGACTTCATCTAGCCAGTTCTATAATAAAACGTTAGCGAAAATTATGCCATCAACTAAAAAAAGCATTATCGTATGGAACAGGTTTGTCGCTACACGGCTAGGGTATTCATAAATTAATGTATATTTATATTACAGTTAACTGGCATTGGTATAATATATATATAGTTTGTTTAAAATTATTAAATATTTTCAATTAATTTAAGTGCTTGTTTAACTTGCAATAACTTGAATAAACTTGTCTATACCTCATCATTGTATTTTTTGAATACTGCGACTTTATATTTCTTTTCATTGGCATTGTAATGAAGTATTATTTCTACTATTCTCGTCGTGTGAGTGGGATTTATGATTTTATGATAAAAGTATGATTATGCAAATCATAAGGAAACCAAGATAACTTTAATAATAAAATAAATCTGCTGACTGCATCAAAACTGCAACATTGTTGTTTCTAACCGTGTTTTAAAAAATGTGGTTAAAACTCTATGAACAGGTTCATCAAGTGCTCATACAGATCGAGAGTAGCTTTTTATTTAAATAAATGCTTTACAAATTTTGACTAGTTGTGTAGTTCATAACTCAAAGAACAGAATGATTCATCAAACGTCACTTGATATTCGCTATGCATAACAAACAGTAGAAATATTAAGCGTTTACGTGTGTCAGGTCTCTGCATGCAATTACATGATACATGACACTTACACATTACAATACAAACTGGTACTGAAAAATACACGGACAAGAAACTGAGAACGACCTTAATCATTCAGGCTACTTCTTCAGCAGTCTTCTTTGTTATCTCACACATGCAACATTACTCACCTTCCTTTTCATGCCTTTTACGCGTTTGCTCCTTAAATATTACGTACTGTATTGTACAAAATTTTCAAAAATCTTGCTTTCCCCATTTAGGTTTTTGCACTGTTTAAGCTGTGAAGTATTTGATTCATTTTATTCTATATCACGTAACATTTCGGATTTCTTTGCGCTTTATTAATAGTGATGCTGTGTTCTTGTTGCTGATTCAATGAAAATTCACAATATTTCTGAATTGACCGAACAATCATGTCATCCAATAAGCCAAGCAATAAATCCTTTCCAAATTAGTAAAATCTCAGTATTTAGCTGTTTTTTAGAATTTTTTAATAAGCATGTTCTACTGTCTCTTTGGCCATTGTTCAATTATTCAACTGAGGATGGCACTATTAAACTACCTTCACTCAATCAGTGAGATTTTTCATTTCTGTGTTTTTCTCTATGCATTTTAGTTTTAAACAACTTCCATTATCCATCTTATAAAAGTGACAGTGGCAGAAAAGTGAAGCCAAAATTTTTTTTAGCCTTCTACCTCCCTACTAGTAAATTACAATGTATCGAAAATGAATTATTCGATCAAAATAAACATTAATTTAAACCTTTTGTGTTAAAATTGCAAACGTATGAGCTAAGAAGGTTTTTTATGCAAAAATGTGTTTCAAAATGTGTTTTATGCACTGAAAACCAAAATATGTAGAAACATGTACAAAAAACTTATGGGATTTGATTGCCTTTGTCATGAAATGCAAAAATCCAAAGACTCGTAGTTGTAGATTGCTACACTAAAAATATTTTTTTCAATACATGTCACATGTCCGCAGTCTGCTAAGTAATAATTAAACTATTTCGCAATATTATATATTAAAAAAGGAAAGTACAATCGAGAGAGAGAGAATTAAATGGAACGCAATCTGCCGATCTCAGTGGTAGCACAAATCAGATTAAACAGGGAGAAATTATAAGTGAAAGGAAAGTATGCAAGAATTGACTTCTGTAACCATTGTTTTATAAGGGCCGTAGCAAGCGTGGCCCGGCCCGGAGGAAAATCATCAATGTTTTAGTAGCCCGGCCCTAATTATTAACCTACATCACAAATACGTGCATAGTCATGTCTGATTCCGCAGGGATGGAACGTAAAAAATTTCACTGAAAACGCCCCGCCCCCTTTGGGGGTGGGATCTGCGAAGATTTCATTTCCCTAAATCAGCTCCGCCCCCTTGTGAGCAGGGCTTGTCAAGATTTTGCGGACAAATCGATTGCTCCGCTCCCTTTGGGGGTGGAGCAATCGATTTCCCTAATTTAGCCCAGCCTTTTCACTCGATTTCTCTAATTTGACCCCGCCCCCGAAGGGCTAATTTTTCCGATTTCCCTGGAAGCCTGACAGGCAGGTTTCCAAACATATTCCATCCCTGCCTGATTGTCACCGACAATGCGTAACAAGGATTGCCATTTACGGACACAGTCCAACAGTCATATTAAGGTAATAATTTGTATATACGTGCAAAGCACGAAAAATCATAGGTACACTTAGACTGCAATACCATAACGTAAACCCATCAAATTTGCGCGTAGCGTGAACTTTTTTACGATTTTTTGTTATTTAGGGGCCAAATCTGATCACTTTTTTAGAAAACGCCAAAAGTATTTAGAGCAAGTTTCGAAACTTTTGAGAGAGGCCCAGCTTACGCTTACGTCGGTATGTACATCCCAACACAAAATATTTTGGGCCCCTAATTTAAAAACGTGGACTTGCGCCTGTGCTTCAATGCGATTAAAGTGACGGTGGTCTTAAACGAAAGAATAAAATCCATCAACAGTCACAGTAAGATGCATTTTTGCCACACCCTTCTTACAATTTTCTATATATTAGGGTCAAACTGTTTTTGAATGAATCGATCACGCCTCGGGACTATACGCATTTGTCTTTAGACACAGACGTGTGTTGCATAAGCGCTGAGAATAATAACTGATTATGCATTTATTGATTGTATCAAGTCTTTCCTTTTTTTTAATTCACAAAAAGTTTGGAGTCCAACGTTCAACAACAAAGTATTAGCTCACGCCATGCAACTCCAATTATGGGTAGGCAATGAAAAAATTACGACCGACCTTGACTCTAGCTCCTTGGTCTCACCTTCCCTTCCAAGCACAAAAAATTTATATCTTGCACAAATGAATTTTCATTCTCAGCTACCAGTAGATACGGACCCGTCGTCGCATAGAGAGTAGATACTAGATATTCATTGCGCCTATCAGAAATAATATTTCAAATAAAACATTTTGCAACACATCAGGTAAACATCTTAATTTCCTTCTTAATTTGGTTCCAATACCTGTTTAATAAAAATTCTATGTAGCAAACAATTAGACCAAAACATTTTGGAATAAATTGTACATGAATTGGCTGAATTGGCTAATGGGGGGTTGTGAGATATAACAACCCTCAACCTTCAATTTTGACATATTTCGTAAAAAATATATTTCAAAATTTATTTAATGAATCCACAATTATATTTTTTTCCAGAAAAGTTGAATTAAATCCTTGGCGATTGAATTCGGAATTAACAATTAAAAATGTCCGGGACCAAGTCAAACAAGAACGTAAACTTGGGACTGTTGGGTCTCTCAATAATCCTCGTCGTCATTTCTCCGTCCCTTGCTGAAAATTCCACGTTAAGTGTAGTTTTATCCCAACCGTTTAGTTCCCCATCACAAGACGTTGTGGCCACGATGGTATGCTTGACTTTTCCTCCAGGAGACCCCGGATCGGATCCTCATTACCATGCTGGCCCAGTATTTGGATATGTCATCGAAGGCGAATTTCTTATGCAGGCAAATAAATTTGTTTAACCATCTATTCCCAAAAACAGTTTTTAGTGGCATAAAGTTTATATTGATCATTTGAAAACAGTTGAAGGGCGAGCCCCACCGAATCCTCACTGCCGGATCGGCATTCTATGAATATGATCGGGCTACACACGTGTGGGGTGGAAATGCTTCAGACAATTCTACATGCAAAGTTTTGGCCACAGTCTACGGCCGTCCTGGGGAGGAAATCCTCACTTTCCTCAAGGGATATCAACGTGAGAGTCGCCAGGAAGCTTTGGCCATGGTTGGAAAAGGAGCTTGGAATTAAGTCTGCCACATTTAAGGGACATTAGTTTCAAAAGAGCGTGCGGTAACATTAACACGAACAAAAGAAAAATCTATGTTGTCAGTCTGGCTTTACTCCAATTCCTGTTCAGAAAAACTTTCAGTTTATCTCTATTGCCAATGCAAATTTATTTATTACACTTTTTGTGAACAATAAAATCCAAAGTCATTTAAATCGGATAATGATTAAAATACAAACTGGTACTAAGAACGACACGAACAAGAAATCTTCAGCAGTCTTCTTTGTTATCTCAAGCATGATACATTACCTTCCTTTACAATACCTTCCTTTTCATGTTTTTATGTGTTTGCTCCTTAAATTACGCATTGTATTGTAGAAAATCTTCGAAAGAGAATAATTTTCCCATTTAGATTTTTTCACTGCTTAAGCCGTGAAGTGTTTGCTTCATTTTATTTTATATCAAATATCACGTAACATTTCGTTTGTGCTTGATTATTAATAAGCCATTTGCAACGGTGCAATAAAGTAGCGGAAGAATATAATAGTATTAACTAACGATAAGTTACCAAAGTGGTTGTAAAATAAGTTAGCAGCAGAAAAACTAGTCTTTCTATA
>JABASD010004795.1:0-14291 GCA_019776165.1 Pogonognathellus flavescens | reverse complement strand
TGCAAAGAAAGTAATTTTTTTATTTACAACAAAAGAATCGCCTTTAAAAAGGAGTAATTAGCTTTGCACGAGTAGCCATTTACGTACGAACGAATAGCCATTTGAAAACGAAGGAATTGCCATTAGTCATTGAATATTGCAAGAATTAAATTAAAATAGTATTGGTAGATTGGTACAAGTCAAACGAGAATGGGGATGAAAATTGTTTAGTTTTTCACTATATATACTATACTTTTCATAAAAGAATTTTTATTAATTTATTAATTTTCACCACTTCTTATTCTTTTCTTCCCGACAGTACTTGTTAACTTTCGTTTGTGTAACCTCAGGATGGATGGTCTTTAGCTGCACAATAGTATACAGTTATATCATCCATTATTTCCGATATTAGGCGGGGTTCTTTGTCCAGCCAAGTTGAAGCACTTGAGTGTAGTTTGAAAGAGAGGTTTACCGTTGTAGCAAAATGAAAATAATTGACATTTAGTGGATTGTGCCGTGTTGACCAAGTTTCAATTAATTTCTTCTTTCTAAGAACTTACAATCGAACTCCAACGAAAAGTACTACTTGTCCCAAGAACGAATGCAGACAAACTAAAGAAATTATTAGTTTGTTGTAAAAGGTTAGTTTTGACTTGAGTCATGTATATTCCACTGAGACACAGCATATCATTACGCATGAGATGCATATGATAAGATAAACATAAGATATTCTAATGTTTTGTTCGAATCCAACCTAAAGGTTAATCTTTTAATCTAAAGGTTCATTATTCGTTTAAGGATATTTACATATATTCACCTAATGGCTATTCTTTTACAGCATTCGTTTGTTATAAGGGTAAGAATAATCCTTACGGGTAATTCGTTATAGTTAAGGGCAATTAAATGGAAATCAATACTGAGTCTGAATATAAATAAATAAATATTGGACCTACATATTATGGTAATCTGCGACGAAAAAAACAGTTTTTTACTATGTAAATATGTAACTATTACGACAGAATTTTCCAATATTGCAATTACAAGCGATAGTAAGTACGCCTTCTGCTGTAGTTCAACTCAAAAGGGCTTATTATGTGTTTGAAAATAAAGACATGATGTGACTTGCTTTGATTTTATAATCGGTTAATGTAATGAATCGGGAATATCTACCCCACATTAACAACAAGTTACTAAAACAACCTAATTTTGCCAATTTATTAATATTTTTTTAATTCTGTAAGTAATTGCATTGGTCGGATAAATCAAGTCACTCATTTAACAAATATAGATTATTCCAAAGTAGCCTAAAAGAGAGAGATTCTTGGGCATGGGGATGGGGATGGGCGCCTGTGTGGGCGTTGGGCGCGCCCATATACTTAAAGATGTCACAAAGAACATAAATTTTGAAATTTAGCTCATAAATACGTCAAACATTCCTTGTAAACTGTCCGTTGATTTAATAAAATTGAATACACATTAACGTTTGAGTACTACATACACATACTTATATAGGTACCGAAGGGCATTTACAATATCTAATGTGTTTAATTATTTTGATTTGAGAATTATTAAGTATAATCATAAAGACTTTGACTCCTTTCTACCGTAAGACAAGATTTCTATTATATCATTACTACCTTTTCTTTACATAAATGCACAATTTAACTGTGCCCATTACGATAATACTGAAAACAGTAACAACTGTAAATTTTGTCAACGCGTAGAAACACGCCAGTTTTACTTTCATGGGTGGACATGCTTTATAAGTACGAGTAATTTTGTTGTTCAACCCAATCAGACCGATTTTATGGAATCCTTTTGACAAGTGATGAATGCTGCCACCCATTGCACTAATATATGATGCAAGTAAAGATGTAAAAAAAGAGAAGATAGCAAAAACCACGAAAAAGATGCTGCCTTGATGATGGTTGTTGCAAATGGTGCAACCGAAATTGGCAACGATTGCACTTACAATACCAATAGATTTAATTGTAGGAATACCAATTTTAGTAAAGCATTCACAGTATCGAACATGAAGAACTTGATGAGTTCTGTACGTTTTCAAAAACTCCTTTGGCTCCATATCTTTTACGTGTATCCTAAAATATATAATTAATTAACTTGGTGAGGATTTCATTTTTTCTTCAATGATTGCAATTACAAAATGGAAAAGAAAAAGAAAAATTGTAATTGGAAATCGTAATTACCTTAAAAAGCGCAAATGTGATGAAGCAAATTGAAGGTATACCAAATTGAAAACAGAAAACATTGTGCCGATTGCACATAACATCGAAAATAATAATGCTTCTGCCACTGCTACCGTTGCAAAAATTACCGATGAGCTGCTGGCACCTAAAAAGACGTTGAAAATAAAAAAGCTGGCTCCCGGAAATAGGTAAAACATGATAACCCCCCACGGAATATATATAACTGAAGTGTACATTGCCCCGATCAAAACTAATTTCATAATGAACTCCGATCTTGCAGTGAAAACCAATTTGTCTGTAAAATAAACATTTAATATAATTGCTTAACAATGTAACAATAAATTTTCCCATGAATGAAACGTGCTTTTTTAAATAAAGTTTTTTCAGTGAAGTATTTTTAAAATCACCTTCATATAGACAACATACATGAATCAACTTGGTTAGCGAATTGCAAAATTTCATTTTCCTTGCATACCACGTTAAGTTGAAGCAATGAAATGGTAGTGAAGGAAAGTACCCAAACGAAATGACTCAATAATTCAATCATGGCCAATTTTTGGTAGACATTGAGCAGTTTTAGGATGAGAAGTGCCAAGTGGAAGAAATAATAACACATCACCAACTTCGGTATTATAAATGACGCACGGCTAGTTTTTCTTTCAAACCGTAAATGATTTCTGACCCAATCGTAAGGATAAATATTTAAACGACACATAACATAAAAAAGTGTGCTGAATGTTGTTACTGTATTTTTATTCACCATAATTAAATTTGTTCGATATAAAATAATATTGTACGTCTGAGAACTTTGTAGCTGTAAACTAAAATGCTTATCAAAGAATAGTGAAAATTCAATACTCTATTTTCAATAAAGACGTTGACTCGATTAGGCAGTTTGCCAAAATGAACAGATAAACGAACAAGTCTCTATTTATAGGTTGAATGGTATTTTCTATTTTCTCCCAGGTAATTTGGTAATTGTAATTTTTTTAATCGTCAAAAAAATAGGAAAGCAGTATTCAAGAGAACTAAAAATATTTGTGTTGTTTTTACATAAGTAGGTAATTTATAAATAGCTAGCAAATGCAACCATAGTTTCTGTATAGTTTTACTTGATGATAACAGATCGATTAGATAATTATTTTTGCAGAAAATTGTCAGCCAGCTGACGTAATAATCTTTCTTGCATCAAAAAACATAAGTAATAAATAGGCTCAAACCATGAAACAATACTAAATGAATGAGAAATAATCTACGTTATTAAATATACAATTATTTTAATTTACCATTTGTGTGACAAAGCATATTGATATGGAAAATATTTTTCTCTTCCTAAAACGGTTTGCCATACTTTAGGGAAACACTTTTTTGTTTAAGCACATCTTTTCTGGTTATAAACGGCTCTCTTTGAAAAGAAGATAGTTGTTAATAAACCATTTACAACGGTAGAATAAAGTATCGTAAGGAAGGGTGTTGTGAACTTCGACATGACACTATTTACTGTGGCATCATCACATCAACTCTAACGCTATGCGTGTTTTAGTAGAAGTATAACTATCTGGTTAAATAATATTTAAAAACCCGAATTCTCTGTTTTTAAAGTATTCAAACACTGTCTGTCTACCAATTCAAAAGTTGGCGCGCTTCTCTTTCAAACCGAAGTATAACTGACATAGCAGCATTTAAAAAGCAGTGTGATGTTGCAGGCAATATTGACAAGGTAAATCGTCTAAAAGGTCAAAGGTCTCGAAGGAGTTCATCGATTGACCCCATCTTCGACCTTAAGGTAGCTAGGTAGCCTTTCAATGGGTCACTAGAACACGTGCACCAAGTTTGACTCCATTATCTCAAACCGGTCTTGAGTTATCGTGCGAACAGACGGACAGACACAATACCCATTTTTAAAAAGTATTTTACGATACTTATTAAACAAAACGGGCGACCGCAAATAAATCGAATTACAGAAACATCAAATT
Source organism: Pogonognathellus flavescens (assembly GCA_019776165.1). Classification (NCBI taxonomy): domain Eukaryota; kingdom Metazoa; phylum Arthropoda; class Collembola; order Entomobryomorpha; family Tomoceridae; genus Pogonognathellus; species Pogonognathellus flavescens. The sequence continues at coordinate 10,129 of JABASD010004795.1, read as the reverse complement.
AGAGTCTGAAAATAGATTGAATTTTTTGCACCAACATATTATGATAATTCGCGAAGATCAACATAGTTTTTTGCTATGTAATTATGTAATTACTGTGGAATATTTTCCAATATTGCAATTACTAGCTGTAGTAAGTATTCCTCTGCTGTGGTTCGACTCGAAATGGGAGTTTGACAATAAAGACGTAATATAATTTTATAATCGGTTAATGTAATGAATCCCGAATATCAACCGTCTAAAATTATATTATGGTATTGCATATAACTGCATTATAGTGAAACAGCTAAAGTTGCTCCAATTCATAATTCCTTATTACTTTTGTCACAAACTAGGGGTACTTCTAATGCATCTGCTGTAACGTAGGAACTAAGCATATCATTTAACAGTGTTTTAAGTAAATTGATTAAGAAAATGTTATTGTAAGTAGCAATCTCTAGTAAAAATACGAAAACACAAACGGAGGACATTGTCAAAAACTAACACCAAGCAGTCCTACATTGTCTCACCGCAGCGGAAGTAATTTAATTTTTGTCAACCACAAAATTATTTTGTGGGTTCTTACTAGACTTGGGAACGGCTTGGGTTCAGGTCGGGTATATATTTATCATTATATACATACAAGCAAACATTTCTCAACTGTCATCCTAATATTAGTACATAATGTGTTTTTTACGACGTTAATAAATTTTGATATTATAAAAATATTACATTGAATTGATTATTGTTAGCTCTTTTTGGGTCATAGGGTGATTGTTTAAATTAAAGTTCATTTGCTTTATAACCCTTATTGTGCGGCTAACGTCATTGACCGTCTCATAAGTTGCAGCACAAATATATCAAATCGCAATTCGAAATTCACTTACGATTCACAATTTTTTAATCAATCGTGACAATATCGTACATTTATTTAAAATTAAACAACTTAACATTTAATAATAAAATTTTAATAAAATGAGTGAATAAAAAGAAGACATTCCATCAAATAAATGACATAAATCTTCTATCTGTTCAGTTTGTGCTACCCAATTAATTTAAAATGAAACATTTTTGGAAGAAGTATCACAGATATTGTGCAGTTTTAATAATATTATGTGCATATAAACCCTGTGCATCACTTTACGACTTTGCATGTGATGATCACGACGTTTACAAGTCTTACGTAACAGCCCAACAAAGAGACAGGAACGGAGAAAGAATTGAGTTATTTCCAAGTTTAAATGGACATAGTGGCAGTGCTCCTAATTTTTACCCCATCACTACAAATAATTCTTATATTTGCATTAATGGCCCGTACGTTTTACTTTTCGTACCTTTTTGTATATTTTACTAATAGTAACACAAAGTAAAATATTTATGTCAGACAAAATTCAAATTGACCGATAAAATGTTAAAGATACTCTAGAACTGATTGTCTAATTCATTTGTATTTATTAACTGTGGCGTAATTACCATGTCTTCACTAACAATTTTTGTATTCCCCAACATTGAAATTTATTCCGTATATTATACTGTGTACGTATAGCATTAGCAGGGGCGTATCCATGATTTTTTAATAGGGGCACAAAACCCAAACACGACAACATTTGCATCATATGTACGTAGATACACCCCTGAAGTAAAATGCTTTACACAACAAAAAATGTTGGAGTATTTTTGCTTAACCCCGTCATGTTAAAGATTTATTTACGCTGTTGATTTTCTATTAGTGAGTGGAATATACAGTTTCTATTTGTCATTACAGGGCATATCTTTACTATGAAAAAACAAGTTCGCTTGGTGTAGTGTACGAGAGACCCAAAATGGAAGTCTACGATCACATCTGTGACACGTACAACGTTTATCCTGGACAAGGTGCCACCAACAAGTCTATATCAGAAAGGGTAATCCATTTTCGTAATTTATCAATTCTATAAAGTAAGAATTAGAACTATTGAATAGAGAATAAATATATTTACGTATAAAAATAGCCGCATTAAATAAAAACGGTAAGGACTTAAATCATATCATATTTTATAGTATATTTAGCCAGAAAACCCAAATAATTAAAATTGACACATGATTTATATTTTTATTGTTTTAAACTCCATGCTATTTAATAATTTTGTATCTTAAGATATGTAACAACGTTGGTCACCCAAATATGTTTTATTTAATATCATTGCAGCTTTATGCCGTTTTGTTGATGGGAGATGAATACAATTATTACGAGTATCCTGCCCTGCAGTTGTTCACAGCTCCATATTATCACCGGGACTTAAATCAGTACATTAACGCTACTTCGCTGATTTTGTTCGGAGACGAACCCTGTTTTATTAAAAAGGGTGGTCATTATATACGAATTAAAGCTCCGTCGCCGCCTACAGCTACTACTCCTTCAGAAGAAAACAGAAGGTACTGTAAACTAGGTTATCAGAAAATGTTAAAAGGGACTGACGCAGGAAAGGCTGAAGCCAGACAAAAGGCAAAGCAAATTCTTCAAATTTCTGGCGAGCATTCGATCAGTAACGGTGGTTGCAGTTATGCGGGCTACAGTGCTTCTATCGACGTTTTTGAAACTTCCTTAAAAACAATAGAAAATAAGGTAGACCAGTACAACACGAAAAGCAAGTTTATCAAAGAATGCGATGATGCCTGTTTGAAGAAATTTGACGAATTGATAACTAAATATGAAAAAATCCCTAGTAAAAAAGAAAAAGTGGAAATGCAGAAAAAGAAAGCGCAAGCAGTGAACGTACTTCGAAAAAAAATAATTGAAGATCTTTTGAAGGATACGGGAAAAACCGAAATTCCCTGGGATGAAATTGCAAAAAATATCGTTGAACTGAAAAAAGCCAGTCTCATTGCTCACAATGACAGGCAGAAGTATTTGCAGAACCGAGCTGAAATAAAAAAGTTGAAGCTAATATTAAAGAGAGAGCCGTACATATTTGATGTCATTAAAGACAAAGTTAAAGAATTGGATGACAAAGTCACAGCATACTCACAATCAGCAGCAAACACTCCAACGGATATCGACACGAAATGGAACGCTGTTGTCACCAAAATGGAAGAAGCATGGAAGACTCTGGGAGAACTGGAATTTTATTTGAAAGAGGCACATGAGAAGACACCTAGAGACATAGACGATATTACAAAGGCGGATGATCTAAATAAATATTTGAACAAAAAAGAATTTACATTATCGAGTGAAATTACATTTGAAGCAGTATTGGATGGTCCAGAAGAGAACTGTACCGAAATGGCTCACTCTGAAAGTAAATACATTCTTAAGAGTTATAACTAGAATGCGTTTAGGGTTCCCCCCCCCCCCAACCCATAGATTATGCGATTGTACACTAGAAATGTTTGAAACATTCAGCAAAGAAACCCCTTAGTTGATCCACTCCGAGAAAATACAAAAATTAGTTCACAAAATAACATTTTACCATTGTAATAACAAAAAACTACACAATTTTAGCCTTAATTTTGCCCTTTTTTGAGCTGCACTAGAAAATAGAACTTATAACTGCGATATAGCTATCCGTTTTGCATTTTTATACGTAGTTTTATACTGCTTTGACTCTTTACCCCTCCCCCCAATTACATTTCTACATTAGGAGATAATGCAGTCATCTATTATTATGCCCATAGTACATTTTGATGTAGTATTTTGGTAGTGTCACAGATAAAATTGAATTTGAATAACTTCTAGTTACTATAAACAGTTTTTCGTTTTAACTTTTTCATTTTTTAAATATAAAAACTCGTGCTGTTATGCATAATTTGGAAACAAATGATTTGGATAATATAAAGGTATTAAACTTGGTGATTGCTCAAAATATTTATGTAATAGTTTATTACAAGCTGTGTGAATGTAAAATTATGTAATTAACTGAAAATGATAATATTTGATTTTTCTCATACGAACTAAAAAAATGCAGGTATTTTTAAACGGATGTTTTTATTAATGTTTTAGAAATTTGCGATCATGCCAAGCCGGATAAAGAGGAGTCGTGTAAAATTTTTAAATCTTCATTGGGATACAGTAGGCCTGAGTGGGGAAAAGAACCAGAAGGAGATAAATGGAAAGAGGAGGTGCTGGATCTGGTTGAAGAAATTTTTAATATCGCCTGTTTCCGAACCCCGAAGAAATTTTCCCGCAACGTTCACAGAATTTTTAAGTTCTATTTAACTAGTGATAAATATTTTAACGGAAATCCAGGCGCACCGCCTCCTTCACCTCCAGACCCACAAAATCCTCCTGCAGGCGGCTCACCGCCTCCTCCACCTCCAGACCCACAAAATCCTCCTGCAGGCGGCTCACCGCCTCCTCCACCTCCAGACCCACAAAATCCTCCTGCAGGCGGCTCACCGCCTCCTCCACCTCCAAACCCACCGCCTAGTGGAAGGCAAAGCCGACAAGCCATTACAAACCAAGGTCAAGTGACTCCACAAAATCAAGGCCCACCTTCTAGTACAGTTCAGCAGGCAGATAAAAAGGAACGACCTTTTTGGAAGCACATCAGAAAAGCTTTAAGAGAGTGCAGGGACAAAAGGCAGATGCTCTTTATTACCGAAAAAAGGGTAAGTTGCATTCATCTAATTTAAACAATTCACATCATATCTTACTTTAGTGAAGCTTACGTATCTTTCTGACAGTTACGAAAATTACACATCTATTATCAACATTGATGGTGCTTCATTTATTTATTGTATAGGTAGGCATTATTAAGTTAAAAATAATTGTTTGTTCGAAACTTATTCGTATTATACATACAAGGATTTCATATTGCTCTTAAAATCGCAAAATTTAAAATACCAACAGGTTTTTTTAGCTAGTTAAAATGTTAAATATTTTTGGACCTCCGTAGTTGAGTTCTCATTGAGATAATGAAAATAAGGAAAAAAGTATAGTCGACAGCAAGAGAGAACGACAGTTTAAAAATATCACGTGGTTTATATTACACAATACACAGTACATTTCAGTGCAGCGCACTGTATATGTTCATTCACATATACTTCTGTTGATGTTAGGGTATATTTTTGGCGACACAGAGTTTAGTCTGTGGGGCACATACGGCAACATTGTCCCCCATCAAAATCTCAATTTAAAAAAATCAAATTATTTCTTCTATTTCATATTTGAATAATATTAATAATTCTATGAGAATAACCACTGCAAGTAATGAAAATTTGAAATTGAAAATTTAATCTGCTGATATATCTTTATTGGGTGATTATTTGTGATATTTAAGGACTCTCTGACAGGGTGGACCCTTAAGGTAAACAACGAAGGTCCCCCAAAAGAAATAATCCATCATGCAGAACAGGCTGACATTGAGTACACTTTTAATTACGTAATTGAATGGCAATTTCAAATATTTGCTACCGTACTGGGCATGTGTATGCCAGCATATGAAAGGAAAATTCCATTGATCTCTTCAAGATTTTACAGCATGTACACGGAGGACTTCATCATTCCCTTACGAGACACGTGGTAAGACAAACATTTTTCACAGTAAAATACTAACTTAAAAATACAACCATGCAAATAAATCATTGATGCATTACTAATTAACACTTTTTTCCTTAACATTCTCCATAACGTTTGATTCTGCGCGTTCGCTAGTCAAAAAATTTCAATCTACATTGTATACTCGCAATCAAATAACAATGCCGATGATTAATTCAATATTATCTTTCGTGCATTATTATATCGCATTATGTCTTTCAACAATATATATGATTAATGATTTCAACTGTGAGTAGATTCACCATTAATTTTAATTTAATAATGAGAAGTGTTCAAGTGTTGTATACAAGTACAATTCCATATAATTTAAATTCATCGACGCATGCAGAATAAGATTGATATGAATGCTTCCAATTTTTTGAAATTTAAAGGATATAAATAAGTAAGGTTATCTGATATTTAATATGTCGTGAATGTTTAAAAAATATTTTACTTGCAATATAATTGAATTATGTATTAGGATCAGCAGCAAGGACAATAAAGTATTTTTTTGGATTCTGGGGGAGTTCAAATTTGGCGAAACGGACAAGTGGGTGAGGAATTGTATGGAAGCCAGCTTTTTACAAACTAAATTGGAATACAGACCTCCCCGCTGTGTTTTAGTAAACAATCTTCAAGAGCTTAATTATTACATCGCTGGATCATTTCCTTATGGACATAAAGGAAAATATGCAGGCGCATGATCCTGACAAACAAATCACTCAATTTCAGTTTATATATATATATATATATATATATGCAAATAGTTTATAATTTTCGTAGCTACAATACAGCATAGCTGATTAGATATATATATTGTTTTAATTGTGATACTAAAATGTTGGTGCGTATTTGACTAGAATAAATCAAACGCGGCTAGAACTTTGGTAAAAGTGGTTTGAATTAAAGTCCATCGTCCTATATGAATAAATTGTGATGCGTTAATTATAAAACAAAACCATAAATATTGTTAGTTATATAATATATGTTGAAATTGTAAGAAAATCATTAATAAACACTGAAATTATAAACAGAATAAATTTAACTCGTATTTCATCAGATATGTGTTTTATTTTACAACTGTGTTATATTTTGCTGTGCAATTTCAATATTATTGGTCATAAACATAAGTGACGTTATAACATTTTTATAAAGGCCCGTCATAAAATAACTTTACATAATATACCATCTCAATTTGTAAATGGCAATTCCAATCTCCAGAAGGAACCCCACAATCGCTAATAATGTGCCTGCCAGAAGGATATAAAAAATGGTGACAATATTGGAGTTGAACAAGGATAAAGGTCTGGGAAGTATTTCCATGCATTTTTTGCACATGGTAAAATTTCTTCTGTCAATAAAATATTCCCACTCTTTAAAAATCCCTGATTGGAGAAATAAATTGAAAAGAAGCGTATAATGCTTCTGAAGGGTTTTATAACCCTTATCAAAATAAATAATTGCACCAAAGGTTTTCACATGAAATGGTTGATCCGGTTTTCCGAAATACAATTGTCTCCTTGGAAGTATTGGCATTTTATCAACATTCCACTGTGACTCATCAAAAAACCAATGCAAATGACTTGTCTGGTAAAAATACACAGAATTACTACATTGAGAAATCCACTGTTGGGGATTGATTGCTGGAAAACCTGGGTTAAACTGATGATGACTACCCGGTATTTCATTGTTGTACGCAAAAATATTATCGGCGAACATGAAATATGAGGGATAAATAATATGACAAGATGGTAATGTATAACACAAATTAAAAGCTTTTATAATGGTTCTTTTAGTTTCATTCATTTCCCCACGATTTTCACTATCACTCCAAAATGCATATTTTGTGCAATTATGTCGATATAAGTCGTCATAAGCTTTTTCGGTATAAGGTATGGCCAGGGCAGCATACTTTTCGTAACAATAATAGTGTGACAAGGCAGATGCGGTAATAACTTGCAAATTCCTTACAGGGGTATATTGCGGTGGTCCCGTAGATTTGACATAAAATTGTGCTATATCATAGAGTGAACTAATTTTCTGGTATGGTCTGCCGCTTGTCAAATCCACGATGACAATTCCTTTGTATCCATTTGTCAAAATTATTCCCATAAGCAAAAATGTAGCAGTGATGATTCTCAGCCACAATTGTCGACTAAGCCTACCCGGCAGAGAATAACTAATTTCCAGTAGATAAGAATAATATATTAAAATGAAAGGTAGATTTTTACCGTCTTTAATATAAAGCACGGTATACAAAGTAACCGTCACAAAAATAAATGAGACAGCAAGTACGATCCAAACGGAAACTTGAAATGGCTGAAGGTAGGCATCAAAAGACGTTTGTTCCCCATTTAATGAAGAACAGGAGAGGAAATTCATTGTAATAAATTTTATTGGAATCATAGATCGATAAATGTTTGGGTCCCTTAAAGGATATTGCCAATGTTGAAATGATATTTTCAGAAACAACTTGTTATTTTGATTTCTGGCAGCAATAATCCAATCGTTCTTAGAATCAACACATACTGCCATGGACATGTTAATTAGACTACGAAAAACATTCGATATTGTCACAAAAGCATTCACTTGATAATCTGTCGCTGGTATATTTCTGAAGGATGTTTCTCTGATTGTATGGATGCAATGCTTATACTTATTATTTGAACAAGTTCGTGATTTACATGTATATCCCACAATTGTTTTTAATGCAAATTTAGTAGTAATTTTTACATGCTCATTTGTGTTTGAATTAGTAAAGAAATCAAAACTTAAATAGCCGCGAAAAATTTCGACGCCAACAAAAATATTATTTGTACGGGTTAGAAGGTATACAGTTATTGATTCATTATTCTCTTGGCAGTGTAAAAAATTGTAAATTTTGTTGTTGGAAAATAAAATAAATTCTTCAATATCTTCCCTTTCAGCGAAGAATGTGTTTACGTTGTTTAAAAATTTTGAAATCAGATTGCCTTTGTTGAATATATTATGTTGGGTATTTAGCAACAAAAAGTTAACGCTGGTGTATTGTGCATGATTGTAGTAATAATCTTTCGTTAATAAATTGTGTTCATAATATATTATTTGAATATTGTATGTTATGGTGGGTGGTATGGTAAGACTTTTTACAATATAATCAGTAAATGACAAATCTATGACACTTTCTACATTAATGTTCACCGAAATGTGAGCGATGCAATTGAAACGGGAAAACAAATACGGAGATGAAAGATGTGCTCTCCAAATGTTCTCTCGACTGATAAGGCAATTGTAAGAAGTTGAAAGAAATTTTTTATAATCCTTTCTGAAGCAAGACAACTTTTTGTAAAGTTTTTTCTCCAGACTGTCCATTCTTGTGAATGTGAAAGAAATTTTCACTTCAGGCAAATTATACAGCATTGCTGATTCCTCCGTCATCGAATTGGAAGTGTCTTTGTAAAATATAAAATTGACGTGACAATTATTTTGACAATTTACCAAATTCGACATTATGTCACTGCACATTACAGTCGAATACAATACAATATTTAGTACAATGTGCATGAAATGAGTTTGTTTTTGAATTTGAAGTGACATGATTATGACGTGGTAAAACTTTTCGATTTTTATTTGAATGCATTTCTTGTTACCCGGAATAGTCTTGCCAAACTAAAAATTTGTGGTAGTGGATCATTTTTGAATAAACGCAGAGTTAAATTTTGTGAATGTGTAACATTTGGTTAATTAAAAGGTGTGTCACACATTTTTAAGTGACTATCACTCCCTAAAAGCTCTACTGGTTGTGTAGTCGTTAGCAAAAAGACGGTTGTTGTTGATAAATATTTGCAGATGCTAAGAACATTACGCTAATTGAAAGTAAGTTTATTCTGCAAGTCTACATCTAAGTTTCTTATTATGTAATGCTTGAGAGGATGCGCACTATTAACGCCTTTCAATTCACAAAAACGATACGTATGTAAACAGTTCATATTGATTTTGCTGCTAAATTTGCGGCTGTTAACAATTTTAAAATAATTTTATTACTGAATAAAAATTTGAGTTTTCCAAAAAAGACACACCGAGTGCACAAGGATGAATAATTTATTGTAGACCCACAAACAATAAGCTAAATATTTTACAAAATTTAATGATCATTTAAAAGGCCATTCCGATTTTTGAAATATATTTCCAAAATCACTAAAAATGAAACGTTAAATACAACGTCGTTAAAAAGGGAGCTTCCTTCATCCTTGGATTATGTTATTTCATTGTCATTAATTAAATACATAATTATTATCGGTAAATCAACTGTGTTAACTAAATGCACCATTTGCTTCCTATACAAACCAATGATGTATGTACGATATGTGATGTATTTATATATAAAGTCTTAACATGTATCTAGAGATAACAATATGTAGGTAATTACTGCTTTATCTGAGGATGTTCTATATAGTAACTTTCTAATTCAGAATAGTGTCTTATTAACACTATTGTATAATGGTAAACAATTAATTTTAACGAATGCTCAATATTTATACGTCACCTCCTAACAGAGGGTAAACTTGGTTTGGATCGGCCTACGTACATTATTGTGAGTACGGCCTCAATAATGTTTTTTTATTTATTCAGCAGAACTGATTTTTTGTAATTAGCTGA
>JABASD010004794.1:0-14292 GCA_019776165.1 Pogonognathellus flavescens | reverse complement strand
CTCCCATTTTGTGCCACTTGTCCATAGCGCCAGTTGTCATAGTGCCAGTTGTCCGTGGTGCCAGTTTCCCTGGTGCCAGTTAGCCGGACACGCTATGGAGGGGTCTTCGCAAAAAATGAGTGTTGCGGTTTTCGACAGCAAAGTTTTGTGAAATAATAACCTTGTCCGAATTTTAGGGGGCTCAAGCCCGGTGAGCCCCCTAGATATGCCCTTCCTTGTGGTAACAATTTGTAAAATGGAATAAAATTATAAAACAGATTGCCGATAATTCACTTTTTTAAATAGTTTATAAATGCTTATGTAATTTATTAAGGTGTTTAGAAATATTGGGGAAACAATACAATTATCAACGATTTGTAGTTCATGTATTATTATGTGCGGACAATCAAGTAAATTAAGTGAAACCAATTGAAAAATAATGCAAGCTAGGTATTTGATGTAATTGGTATTTTTTATTTTTAATCATAATAACACAGTGTATAACCAATGTAAATGCGCGAGGAATGCGCTATTGCATTAATTTTAAATGTATTTTTTATTAGGTAATTTTTAAGAATTGGTAGATAGTAGGAAGTTAAATTAATAAATTATCTGTAATGCAAGTGGGATTTTCTGATTATGAAATTTTTATTGTCTGTCTACAGTATCATGTTCAATTGGTATTTCTTCCATATCGCTAAGACTTATATGAAAACTTGGTACAGCATCATCTTTCGTATTTACATTTGTATTAGTCTCAGAAAGAGACACACAGCTTAGATTTTTACAAAACAAATTCCAAATAATAAAACATATTTTAGTCATAGCACAAACCCCAAGTGTAACCATTCCAGGAAAGTCTCCTGTGATATCGAAGCCTATGCAGTACACAAGAAGAATAACACTCTCGAACAAAACGAAAATTGGAAATGCATTTGTATGGAATGTCAAAATTTCTCCTGCTATATTTAACAGAAATATCGCCAATAGAAATGTTCCTACATTAGCTAAAAAATAATTTCAAATTACTCTTATTAGATATCATCAGATGGACCATATTTTTTCATATTTTCATACAAATTATTATCATTGTTACCTTTCTTTGAAAGTTTTTCATCCCTTTCCCAGTGTGTAATTGCATTATCATCTGCCAGATCGTTGAACAAATGAAATGTCCCTAACCAAGGAACAAAGAAGAAAATACTCTGCAAAATTGTAAGAAAAAAATTATTAGTAGACTGAGAAGTTTTTAAAATAACATTAAAAAGATCCAAACAGTTAAGACAAATTATATTTTACAAATTAAATAGTATGACTTACATATTTGCACACTGCTATTGTTGCTTTTTTCCATAAGACTGTCATCTCGTACTATCTCTTCACTAAAAATTTAAACTTATGTAAAATATGTAAAATGCAAGGCCAAGGCCAGTGATGTCTGCTATGTCCTTAAAAATTCTTGAATAAATGGAGCAAATGGCTCTAGAATTTCTACTAACAGTAAGTTGCATGAAATCTTATCGGTAAAATTATTATGTCCTTGAAACTACCGTTCAAATATGTACCTAGTAGTGCCTACAAATATTTTAGTCCTGTGTGGCACAATCAGTTTGTGTTAAAAATTCAAGATGTTATTTTACATGTATTTACTTTGCACTGTACTATACTGACTGTACCTACTGTGGATTAGTATTTCTATTTGCCTTATTCAGGCTATTAAATATTATTGTGGTTAGAGTGCCTAAGGTACTTATTGGTCTAAATAGTAAACTACTTGGTAAAGTAGCTGCATTTATTCAATCACTACCTTATTATAACTATACAGTGTAATAATATAAAAATGACAAACCGATAATACTATACGGAGCTGAGAAACTGACCTACACAGGAATTGAGGAATTTTGTCGTTAAATAATTCCAGTTCAAGTAAATAATCTCTACCTAGACTACGTACTACCTACTATAAGAAATGGTAAAGCATCCGACCTACTTTTTGATATAATCTTGGATAATGCTACTACTAGAATTTGGTTCAAGGGACTCTTCTTTGAATGAAGCAGTCCCACCCGTGAAGCCCTTATTTCTCCTACGTATAATAAGCGTTACCTTTACCTTCTTGAGCTTATGCTACAACAGAATTTTCATATTGTCCGTAAAGCAATTCAAAGAAAGTTCACTGGGGCAGGAGGGACTTACTTCTATACAAATATAATTAAGAAGGTCCCTTCAAGCTATATAAGTAATACCATAATGTTGCAAACTGCAAAGACTGATAGTACACAAACCAAAAAAAGTCGCTTTTATGCTTAGTGCAACTTTTTGTGTTCTGTACTGATAGTATCTGTATTCCATTTCACGTACCCGTTTTACTAATGATATTGGTTGTAAGGTAAGCTTAAAGTTAAGGTAAAAATAGCTATAAGTACTCATTCTTGTTCATGGAAGAGCTTAAGGCAATCGCAATACTTTCACATACATTTACTACTTATGTGTTAGAAATGATACACCATAATAAAACACATTAAAATGTGTTACATCACATGGATATATATATTTCACTATAAAAATTGTACAATTATTACAAAATAGTTTAAACGTATTTTTTTAAATGCTAGATCAATAATAATTTTGCTATATTTTACTTTACCACACTATACCTTCGTTTGGTTAAGGAAGTAAATTTTGGTATTACTGTAAAATATAATTGTCAAACTACAGGTTTAGAATTGTACAAGAAATTAAAATTGCAACCATTCCCATTCGTAAGAGAGTATTAATTTCAATAGGGAATGGATATTGAAACACAGTCTTGCTGTTTATTTGCTTTTTTGATTTTTCCTTCATACCACTTCCACAATAAGTAAAAGAGTTTCAAAAGACAACAAAGGGGAATTGTGAGCAGAGCAGCCCAATCATTAGTAATATCCAAACCAATTGCATATATAGAATATATAATAATTTCCAGAATCACTGGAATAACAAAGAGCTTAGTTCCAAAAACTAAAATTTCCACAGCACAAATGAATAAAAAGATTGCCAGAATTAGTGACCCTTTCGTACCTGAAAAATGTAATGAAATCCAAAGTTAAGCTGCTACTACACAAGTTAATAATAATAAATAACAGTAAGTTGTAAACTATAAGTAAAAATTGATGTTCTTACCAACACTAGCGCAATTATTCTCAATCGACCAGTTTGAAACATCTTCATGTAATTCCCACATGAGAGCAAATCCACAAAACCATGGAACGATAAAGAATATTGTCTATATTAAAAAAAACTTATTAATGAGAGCAGTTCAAATAGGCACAATTATATTCAGGAGTTAATTACTTACATAAACTACGACCAGAATTAAACATTTTCGCAAACATTCCATAATGTGTGTAAATTAAAATTTTATTTTATTCAAGGAATAGGAAAATTAGATTTGTTGCTTTGCTTGAGTTGTGTAAACTAAAATAAAGATGAAATCGGAACCAGTCAGGAAACGAAGCCTGAAATAAATACAGATGCCTATTTGGGTTATTCATGGCGGAAATATTATATATATATATATCAATAATCACTATAAGTTCAAAAGAGAGACATAATTTAGTATGTATATAATATAAGGACAGTCTAAAGCTATAACTGTTCTTTTAAACCACTCCTATTCATTTTGTACAGAACTAAACATAAAGGAAATAGTAGATACAAGAATAAAGATCCTTTCCCTTCTTCTTGGGAGTTTCCCGTCCCTTAAGGGTGTGCATGTCGAAGGATGGAAGGACGAAGAGCTATATACTTGTTAGGAAGAACTCTGACCTAAATTTTGTGCTACAGTTTAATTATTGCGGTAGAAAATATTTTTAATTTGGCATTGGAGAGAGAAAATTTCATTTATTTGAAACCACCGCCACAAAAATTATTACAAAATAGTCAAACAAGTTAATAAAATTTTAAAATTAATTAATTAATTAAACTTTGAGGGTAAATTAATATACCTCTCTCTAAACAGTGTGATATAGCATTATCCAAAAAAAAATATAATGATGGCAATGGAGATATGAATAAACTTCAAGGATGCATATAATTCGTTATTTAGTATGTTATTTTATCTAGATTTTATTCACCTCCATATTGTCCATATTTTTATGTATGAATTTCAATTCTGTACATCAAAGTATTATATATTGTGTAGATAGTATTCAAAAATTCACATTTAGAATGTAATCACGATGCCACCGTCTGTAATCCGTTTGCATATTGGAAATCTCCCGTCATCTCGTATTCACAGATGTCAAGGGCTATCTCTACACTTTCCCTTACAACTTGTTGCTTGTCTTGGAGGAATTTCTTTAGAAGATCTTCACACTCGGGTGTCCCTATCGCGCCGAGTGCTTCGGCACATTCGTGTCGTACCTAATTAAAATTAAATTAAAGCCACAGTTCATAAATATATATAAAAAAATATTTCTATATACAGTATATATCGTAAAAAAGAAGGGTAAAGTTTTTTACCATTTCGTTTTCACCGAGATCCGCTAAGCTGTCCGTTAGATCTGTAATAGATAGTGGACTTTGCAATTGACCAAGGACAAAAGCAATTTCATGTCTGAATAAAGCACCTCCAGATTTCAGTGCTGAAACAGAATAATCGTAGTTGAATTATTTACTCTTCCTACAAAATCCCTTTAGCGTTATTTGACATTGTATATTTATCGTAATGTGTTTATATACATTTATTTTACTTTATACGAAGTGTAATAATTATGTTCAACCTTTTCCAAGAAAAGCAATACTTTCCGGAGAACCGATATCTCTCAAGGCAAACATAGCTCTATACCGAGTCCACAAATCGTTTTTGTCATTTAGCAACTGTTCTCCCAAAACATTTACATCCTCACAGTTACTGGGAAAGGCGGGATCCACACTATTGTATTTGCTTATATTTATCTTGCTTAATTCTTCATCTTCGGTTCCCTCAAGATGTTGAATCCTATTTAATGCGAGTTGGCATGTCTCAGCAACTTCTGGATAAGGATCGTTCTTATGATTGTCTAAAGCAGTTGAGATAATTGGTGTTATAGATGAGTTTTTGGTGACTTTCGCTATTGCTCCAAGGGCCTCTCCTGAAAAATTCAATTTTAAAATAATTATAGTATTAAAAACATTTTTTGTATTTGACAGGGCTTACCAAACATCTTAATTTGAATAAGTAGTAATTTTATTTACCACATTCATGGCGAACCATAGGATGTTCGTCCTTTGTAGACAAAGTTTTTGTCAACACTGGAACCGCATTTTCTGCTTGCATTTGACCAAGACAATATGCCAATTCATGTTTTAAAAGAGCAGAAGAGTCCGAGAAACACAAACAGATTTCATCTACAGCTAATGGAGTATTAATGTTTCTTAACGTAAAAAGAGCTCTGAATCTTCCTTTTAGCGGTTTATTTTCATCCCTCAGGTACTCTCCAATTTTGCGAACATTTTCTTCTGTGAATATAATCGAATCGGCCATTTTTACTCGTGTCCAGTCAATCCAGCAGCTTGTATATATTCCTGAATCATGAATCATGCAAACAAAAATGATTATAACATTATTACGAATATATTAAAGTATATAAATAATAATATATAGTATATTAATAATTAAAGTGTACGTGTTTTTTAAATTATTTTCCATTTACCGTATGTTTGTCGAAATGCTGACACCTGACCCTTATTTCTGATGTCAAACAAAAATAACAATAAATGGTTTTGATTTTTAATTAGTTTTCAATTTTGAATGCAATTAATTAATCTGTAAATGAAATTATGAACTGCAAATACATTGACCAGAATATTATAACCACGTCAAAATTAAATTGGCCGACACAATAGCGCCTTGTTCACCTTATGGATGTTGCAGTCTATAGGCGTAGCTTGCAAAAGAGAGTGCAGTGTTGGAAGTTCGTTTGTCTTGAGAATTTCTTTATGCTAACCATTGCTAACTAAACTAAAGGTAAGCCAATAATATTTTATAGATTTAATTAATAATTCATGGCCAATGGCATATCCAAGATTTACCTTCGGGTGCATTTTATAAAATTGAATATTTTGGGAGAGGGCGTGAAAAATAATCTAATTGCTTTTTTCGACATTTGGGGGCACGTGTCCCCAAATGTCCTCTTCTCGGTACGTTCATGGAAAAATATTTGTAGTTTGTAAATTGACAATTAATAAAATCCTATCATTAAATGTATCTAAAGGATTTGTTCACGCTTGTTCTTCAGTTAAAAATCAACAGAAATTTTTCACATTTTTAGTAAAGCAATTGTTAAGTTAACTTCGTACACAAGGGCGTACCCAGGATTTCTATTTGGTGAGGACACACAATAAATTTAGTGCAAAAATTTTGACAATTTTTTGCTATTGTTTAGACATTTTTTTGCATTTTTCCCGGAATTTGATAGGGGGCACGTACCCCCATTGCCCCACTTCTCGGTACGTCCTCGTTTGTACACATTACACAAGAATTTAAGTCATAAAAAAATTAAAGCTTAATTAATTCACGAAAAAACAATGAGTATTCAAACAAGTAAAGTATCCTCTTATATAACTAGGTACTATATTAATGATGTAGCTATTATTATTATTTATATGATAATATGTTGCTACTACCTGAGCACGGAGTATTAGGAAACTTTGCTAATTGATCTGGAATTGCTGCTGTTAATTGTGTTGGGTACTTATAAAGATAACAAAAGAGTAAACATTATATTGATTGATGAAATGAAGTCTCCAACTCGTGTACAGATTGTAAGTAAATGTGTAAATATATAAAAGCGAGACTTCACGGTAGTCTTGATATACGGTCTAGATATAAGTCATGCCGTTCAGTAGAGAAAGTTACTGTTGTCACACACATTTCGAACTGCTAGTTTATTTTGTCAGTTCTTGCATTATAATATATGATTAAGTTTCATTTGACACCCCTTTGGCACAAAATAACGTCTCGTTTCGCTAAACACTTATAATTGCATTATTTGTGCATTCTCAATGATATTTTTCATTAAATGACAACTTTAAATTAATTTTACGTTCATGATAAACTGGCTGAATTGTCATTTTTTTCTTACATGTTTTTACTGCTCCAGTTACAGTTTCCTTAGTGTCTTTATCTATTTTTCTAACTTAATTTTTACCACCACTTTATTACTACCACTCTAAGAATATGGGAACAAGTAAATTCAAAAATAGATTGATAACATGTAAAAATTCTGTAAAATTAGCCGCTTACAAATAAGTACATCTGAAATTATCGAAATTAAGTAGTTTTATTGAAATGGGTGGGCAAGATATAAATGCACTGTTGTCTGAAGGCCATCTTGACGATTTATTCCCTGAAGCAGCCAATTTTATGTAATGATTTTCTTTATCTGTATTTTTTCCTCCTTTATTAGATACTTGGAAATTATAGATGTATAGAATTAATTAATTTACCTTTATATATTGGTAGTTTCGCGACTTGTGATGAACACCGTGACGGAGAATTTTCAGATTACATGGGAGTAGAGATAATCCAGACTGTAACTCGAATTGTTTCGCTTTTCAAAGATCTTCCTGGAATCAAAGAACGAGGGCAGTCTATTCTTACTGAGTTAGAGGTTCATTGTGAATCTGTCGAAAGAGTTATTCTTGAAGGTCGTTCATACACATTTAGATTCGAAAACGACACGGAAACAATCGTAATCAAAGCTATTGACGAGTATTTTCGTTTTCTCAACCGATTTCTTCTCCCTGCTATCAAAAGTTTGTACAACAGACTCTTCTACATGAAAGGAGTCATGTCTGATGCAAATGAAGGTGTTATAGAATTCCTCTCTACTGAAGTCCAACAAGATCTACAATCTTTAGTTAATTTTCTGTTTCGGAAAATTACTGGCGAAGTAACTTATTGGAAAAGAATCGTTAGAAAGGTGAGAACACACGCTTATTATTATCTTATTTTTGGGGTAGATAATAAAATAAAATAAATTCAACAGTAACATTTATAATCGTTTAATAATTAATTTTCTGTAATATCACAGGGAAATGCTTGTAAGACAACAGATGACAAACTGAAATTACTGGACTGGATTTTGTAGTTAAAAGATGAAGAGCAATATCCTTGTTATTTTGATAGATTATTTTCTATTGTTATAAATGTAATCAAAGTAATCATAGATTAATCATGTACCTAAAGATAATAATATTCTATTTAATAACCAGGTATTTCTTGTTTAGATATATTATCCGTATATATAATGAAATAATTCATTTATTATGCTAATATATAATTTATTGAAATGAGACTATAACTATGTATAGACATAATTATAGTATCATTATAGTATAGTACTAATTAGTCTGTATTTGATGTCGAAACTGTCGAAAAGCTTTCTTTTACTTTGCTCATTATTTTCTCCATCAAAATTGTCAAAAAATCCAAAATTGTCAGGCTATTAGAAAAATTATTCACTGTAAATTCAAACAAAAGAAACTCGGACTCAATACTACTAATTAGCATGAAACCTTTTGTAAAAATATTCTCTAATAAGAAAGTGCATACCACGCATCAATACATGGAAGTTATTATTTTAATTTTTTGTCAGAGGATGTATTATTGCGGCGTTTCTATGTATGGGATCGCCGGGCTGAGCCAACTGAGCCTCACCCCTAGATTCCAGAAAAATTGATTATTTAACAAAAGTTTTACCCCTAATTAATTGTGAGACCTTCCCAAAACCTATCGAGCTGTTTCCATTTCAAAATCCTAGATAGGGCATCAGGGGCATACCCAGGATTTCTGTTTTGTAGGGGCACGGCCTAATAAAGTGGCATTTGGTGGGGGCACCACCCTAGAAAATGGGATTATTTGCAGCCGTCGGCTGCAATTAACCCCTTTTTTCCAAAATTTGGAGGGGGCACGTTCCCCCAGTGCTCCCTCTTTTGGTACGTCCTTGTAGGGAATTGATTTCATCATAATGCATGCGCTGATGCTCCCAGAAAAAAGAATATTCCTAATCTCTATTAATTTAAAATAAAAATTGCACAAAAATCCTGTACTTAACTTAGCATTAAGCAATGAGCGGTCAAATCAATTGCCAAACGACCTTTAATGAACATCTGAACCTAACAAAATAAACAGGTTTCCCATCTGAATTTGTAAATACACAATAGAACATTATACCAGCCAGCTTGACGCCTTACATGCGCCATTCAGTTAATGGTAATTTCATTCATAATTGCGTGGTACTGATTGTATCTGTTGTAGGTTATTATTTGATAAAATAATGCGATTGTAAGTATTACACATTAAAGTTGGAACCGCCAGAATTATTTCATACTCATTGATGGTTTCGTTTGTTACGGTTTGTTTAGACATTCGGTTTATGTTTATACAAGCCGGATTTTCATCAACAGCCACTAATTCTCCCATTTTAATTGAGGATAAAATCAAGAGCGTACCCAGGATTTGTATTTGGTAGGGCACACAAGAAATTTAGTGGAAATCGAAAAATTATAGCAAATTTAGGTTAAAATAAGGCAAAAAGACACTAAATTCGCGCGCAGCGCAAAAATTTTTGCTATTTTTTGAAATTTTTCGCCTTTTTCACGGAATTGGGTATTGGGGGGAACGTGCCCCCCTCTCGGTACGTCCTTGGAATAAATTCAATCTTAAATTGAATAGTAGAATTAAACTCTTGCCAAAGAATTCCTTTTTCCCGGAATCTGGGGAAGGATGAGCCCATAAGGAGATACGCCCTTGATCCCAACAGTCCGGCATGTAGTATCACCATAATTATAAACCGAATGGCCAAACAAGCCGTAACTTGTCATTCATAAATTCAACAATTACTATCAAGCGGGTTTTGTTTGATGTAAGAATCTTTGATAACTTGTGGATAGAGAATTTACTTGATTCAATTTCCTATATTATTATTATTATGATTCCTTTTGGTGGGATAAGGTACGGCCTTATTTTTATACACAAAGACTAAAATATTTAACTGTTATCCTTTTATGTAATATTGTGTTTAGATAACCATGTTGTATACAAAAAAGCAATTATTGATGTTTCTAGTAATTCCAAGCTAAAGTTTGTTACTGGTCCCCGATCTTTCTCTGTACAACAACACAAATGGATTAAGCGATGCTTTGTCGGCTTTGTATATAGCGTACCGCATTCAATTAGGGATATCGTGTGAGTAATGCAAATTACGTACTCCTGTTGGGTTATAGTTATAAACATCCTGTTGGGTTAAATAATAAGTAAGGCGTTTGTTTATTAATACATCTTAAGCTGTGTTCATGGTACATTATGTGTGTGTGTGTGTGTGATGTAATGAGCGAAATAGGATTAAATGTTAATAGGATCAAATAAATAATTTATTATTGTACTTTTGTGGTTAATGATAATAATCATCAAGATTCAAGAAATTTACTAACAACTGGCGCGACTAGCTGCGGATCATTAATATGAAAATGATGAGTTCCGGGTATGGAATGCACTTCTACCCGTTCTGAACTTGATCTTAAAGCTTTAATAAATGCATCCCAAGTTTCAGTTGTTTCATATACATTTCCAGGATCCGCTTTGATGAAACACACCGGACATTTAACTTCTCTGGCGATTTCCAAGCTTTCCTGGTCATTAAAACTTTTTCCTGGAGGTATGAGCGTTCTTAGATTATGTGAATACTGATATTTTCCTTCGTCGTTCATTACAGCTCCTCTTTTCAATAAAGTTTTGCATCCTTCCATTGTAATTGTTTCCATTCGTCCGTTATAAAATCTTTGAAGCAGTTCCTCATAGGGAAAAAATCGTTTAGCCACTTTCATTTTCTGTTCCACTTCAAAAACGAGACTTACAGAAGATCTCATCATTTCTAGTGTATCTCTTGCCAGGGGACGTACGTTTTCTAACGCGACGTATTTATGAACTTGTCTAGAAATAAAAATAAAAATTCATTTTTGTTTGCGTATTTGAGTATGTACACATTGATATTATGAAACATGTTACATATTTTCTATTTTTAATTTACTGCAAATGCATAAAAATATTCCATTTACTCTGGAAATAATCCACTATAAAGGAAACTGATGATAGCGCCCATAGAGTGGCCAAGTAAGGAAAACTGTTCCCATCCAAAAAATTGTGAAGCTCTTCCAATAGCAATGAGCCCTTCCATTAAACCATCATATTGAGAAACAGGACAGTAAGTTGTGAGACCATGTCCAGGCAGATCCATTGTAAAAAATGTTTTATTAGACGTCTGTTTCATAATTAAGGGAATCAGTCCATCAAATGATCCTGCATTGTCTAGCCACCCGTGTAAACATAATATTGGAACTTGGTCCTTGACATTTGTCCCAGCAGATCTCCCACTTTCATTAAGTACCGGTTCCCATAATTTGCCTATAAAATTGCAAACAATAATTAATAATGAGGGCAGATTTATAAAGGTATAATAATTGATGTAGGTCGTAGGTAATAAATAAATTGTATAAATAAAATTGTGTATTTTTGTTTACCTGCAATATACCCCACAGGGGCAGGAATTTGGATTTCCTTAACTGAATAAGGCGCTAGAGAACTAATATTCACATTAGGAAGTATTGAAGAATTGCTGCTATTACATCTCTTTACTATTTCAGTTAAATTTAACTTTAACCGAAGAATTGGGATGCTTTTAATTAATTTCATCAAAGAAAATAAACTTTTTAAGACGGTACTATGAAAGGAAAATTAAATAAATAGATAATTTTGCGAAATATTTTTGCGAAGTGTTTCTAATTCTGTCCTGTCGGTGTCCTTGCAAATAAATTTTGTATGCTCCAACTACGCGCTTTGGCAGCCGCTGTCTCACAGTAAAAAGTGGCCCGTCTCTGTAATTGGAATTTAGTCTTGCGTCTTGTATCATGATTTTAATGATAAAGCTCATGAGGATGCATTAATTCTTCTAATGTATGAACAATGACAAAAAATTAAGGCTCATGGAAAAAATTATGCCAACAGAAATTTTGATTGACAAAAATTTAACAAAAATTGGTGCGTTTGAGAATTTTGTACTTTATTACAAATTTATAGACTTACAGCTCTATTTCTCTTTAATGACTTAAAAATTAATTAAATGGGTCTTTCTTTCGTGCAATTGGTTAGATTTATTTATGCGTTCATTAAGATCTATTATTTATTTACTACAGAAATAATTTTATTGATTTGATTCTGATTGACCAATAATTTAATGAGAAAACGGAATCTCTCATGAAATCAATTGATGTTTTTGCAAAAGCCTGTGGTGGTAGATTGTTTGTAAATTCATAATGTGTTTCTAATTAGAAGAGATAGACAGATATTGTTAAGAATAATTCAATTTATTATTTTTTTAAATATTCTGAAAATGTCCAAGTGCCACTTGTCGTTTATCGCTAAATGCAGTACCTTCCATTTTTTGCTCCTTCACCAGGAAGTAAAGGATGACTTTACTAAACGCATCATAATTAAGAAGTCCTGTTCCTAAATATTTAATAAATAATATAATGTACAAAATTCAATAATTGTTTCTTTAAAAGATTATCTAGCAATTAATTTGCTTAAATTAAACCTTCGGGATCTTCTACAGCAATCTGTTTTTTTATTTCTTCAGGTTTTATTTCAAGTTCCAAGTGAAGGGTCTCCAACATCTGGGGTATTACAGACACACTTACGGCACCCGATTTTTTAGTGTCCTCACTTTCGAACATTTTCTTCAGCACTGAAAGTTTATAATTGCAACAATTAAAACAATTGTAGCATCTGTAATTATTCTAGCAATAATATTTAAATCTTTTTTTCAATTTTAACAAAAATGTGAACAAAGAATATCTTACAGGACTGGGATTCTAGCAGCATTTTTTGTTCCTAAATGAAAAACACAAGAGAATATTTAGTTTGGTTCTTAATTCTTTTCTCTGAATTTCTCAACTCATAATTATTAATTCCTCCTTTTTCAATTTTCCTCTGAAGAGAAAAAATTTGAAAACCTAAAACTTTTTTCTAATTTTTATTTTTATCGGATATATTTTTCACTTGTTTGTACAATTATTATTCATTTTTGCTCGTTGTTGCATGTAATAAACGAGAAATGAAATAGATCGTTAGAAAAATGATTTAGAATTTTAACAATCCTTCCAGTTCGGAAATTTCGGATTCGCTATGATATAAAAACAAAAATTTGCAAAGTAGCCCTTAATATAATATTCATAGACAGTTAAAACGAATTAAATGTACGTACCATTATCACGAAACTTAACTCACGTAATTTAGGTTAGACTCAAAGATTTTTCCAAGGAAAATGATAGCAACTGGAAGATGATATTCATGCAACTGTTAAAAATAATCTGACCATTAATTTGACGAAGTACAGTCTCTTTTATACATTGGCTTGACATGTTGACATGTTTAAGCATCGGTGTGTGTATTAATGTTCATTCTACATTCAGATCTGCATAAATCTTAAAATTAAATAATATAGATATAAAGATTGCCACGTACTGTACATACACGGATAATAATACAAGATATATACTTTTACATCAGTGCATAAATTAGTAGTGAATGTAGACATTCTGTAAATTCGGAAAAATATGTGATGGTTGTCTGTTCAAGTCAAATCAACTCACCAGCAGCTCCGGCACACACGTATGGCACAGGGGAAATTCATTTATGTCAGTTTGGTTGGCTGCTCTTGAAAGAACTCGTGAGATCTTGTGACAAATGCTATCTGCATACTTTTCATAACATCAATTGCTTTTTTTCTTTCGAGAAGAGTCCCACAGAAAAGTGGGCCTGTAAACGATGCTCTGCCCTTTTTAAGTGTACTGACTTAGTTAATGATAACAGGATTTTGTGCTTTTCCATCCATATGTTCTAATATCAATTATCAGATCAATGATGAATTGAGAAAGTGTGGTAGTATTTTTACTAAAACGGAAATCGTCGTTTTAAATGTAATTAATCATTCCAATATCATCGGACAGAGCCAACAGGTACACTTGGAATTAATATTCGTTTTTTGGCTACAGCATATAATATAATTATGACGATGGCACTTAAAAGAGGGCAATATACGTTGGTTTCGTTTGGTAATGCTATTTTGGAAACGAGTCGATTAACTCTGTAACACTCCTTTGATATAATATGCAACAGAAACAGACATGACACATGTTGTAAAATTCAACATTCTACATTTTTTCACATTTTATATATAAAGTTATTATGCACTTTGCCTATATGAACGTTATTTTGCAGCAAGGAATTAT
>JABASD010004793.1:0-14294 GCA_019776165.1 Pogonognathellus flavescens | reverse complement strand
CTTTTCTTTCTTAGCGTCGGTGTGACCACTTGATATTTTGTTAGTGGTTCCGCTCGGTTCAGCGGGAAGGTTTACTTTCGTAGTTTCAGATTCCCCAATATCATCAGCGCCAGCGACACAAACTAATGTTATCACTGCAACCGTATTACCGTATTAGTCTCCTACCACTATTCACTCTCGTCAGGAATTTACCTCCCACATAAGAACAAAAATTTTCTCCCGTTACCATTTTTGTATTTTTCAACTTTTAGTCTTTTTGAAGGGAAAAAAGCAAAGTGCTGAAAGAGACTATACGTAAGTGCTGTTGACACAAACTTTGCAAGATGAGTACTTACATTGAGAAGAGGGACTAATATTATGTGTGCAGATGCATGTCCTCAGTATTTGACATTATTTCAAGAGAAAATAAATTGACTGGCAAATGCACTTCCAAATATTCCGCTATTTGTATTAATCGATACCTAACCACGCTTTATTTTTGCAATATTATGATGTTCACAAGAGATCAACATCAACTTTTCCATTTAGACACCAAATGCACCAAACAGAATAATGCAAAATGTCTTTCCCATTTTATGCAATGTATTTTCCAAGTACATGATAATTGTGTGTCACGCACTCAACCATTCATCTCAAGCAAGTCTTTTATTATAAAATTGATGTTATGCGTCTTCTTGAAACCCCTCAATCCATTTAATATTGTATGGCTACTCCGACAAATATTCGACAGAAATATTTAGGTACACTGTAATAATTTGTAGAAATTAACAGACAATTGTTACATATTGTTGTATAGTATATGGCAGTACTTAAGTTACATTATTACTTTCGATGTTGCACTTTTTAAAACATGTATTATGCTAAACTTTAATTATGTAATACTAAAAGTTGACCTAAGCGAGCAGTTAATTTAATTAAATTGTTCCTTGCAAAAAATCATGGAGAACTTAAAATATAATATGCCTCTTTAACGTAATATTGATTCCTGCCATGTCTCAATCAATTTGGCGAATTAAGTTCATACAAGTTGATTGACTGAGACTAAAATAACTCTCACGAAGGTAAACGTGAACCCAGGAGAGAATTTGATTAGTGCATGTTAGTCGTTCATCTGCACTTACAATAATTTTCCTGTCACAATACATTTAGTGTATATGTACTGACAACTTAGAACGTTGAATATATATCGTGGCTGTATACCTTATTCGTCTGATAACATCAATCCACTAATGTGGTTTTTGCTTCCAGTGGTATAATATAATGTGAGTGCCGAGTGGTTGGAAAAAAGTCGGAAAGAAAATACTTAATTTTGCTATGGCCACCTTTATGGCCAGTTGGACCTCATCCAGTGCTATTTTTTCAGGGATTTGTATGTCATATTGTGCACTACTAAAAGAAGAAAAAAGATCTTTGGGTGAACAATAAAACAAAGTTATGAACTAACGGAATTAGCTCAAGTTCAGCTGAGAAAGTGCTCACTTGGTGAGAAAGACCAGTCAAGTCGTATTTTTTATTAGCAATCTGTATTTCTGCTGTCGTGTGTGTGTTTAAGTGTTATGTACAAAAGCAATTGCTCTTTCTCTGTCATACTAACGTCCAGCATCTTTTTATTGGCTATCTCTATGAGTCAAAATAATAAATACAAAAAGAAAAACTCACTCAAAACTTTTTCCGCCGCTCCCACGATGTTATAGGTGATCTCATCTTCGTATATTTGTCGCACGAGGAATTGACCATCCATGACCACGTCCGCTTCCTTCCTATACAAACGAAATAATTAAACGTGTCCTTTTGCACACCCACGTCCATTATCAACTATTTGCAATGTTAACAAGCTAAATGAACAAAAAGCGGCAACATAATGCATTAACAATATTAATTCCCCACCACACACTCCAATACTTCCACATTCATTGTGGAAACATAATATATAAGGAAGCTTTCCCAGTCTTGAAAATTCTAACGGTAATAAACTAAAAGTACTAATTCAAGGGGTAATAGTAATAATTCATGTCGTCATCATGATTCTTTCCTGTTACACAGCTCAATGTAAATATATCATAGCACATGACAAGTATCTAATACAATGCCCCTTCTTTGTACAAAGTCGAATACTAAATATTTATACGGGCAAAATATTTGTATGGCAATCGCAAGTAGGACAAAGCATAAAGAGCCATATAGTTAAGTTACATGGCTTCGCTAAAATAAAATACAGGCAGAGTACTGGGAAAGTTGCTTTTTGTTGAGGGATGTACCTTGTAGCAATAGAGCAGTACAAGTACAACACAGCTTGTAACAATAGGCACTCAAATACACAAAAGGGAAAAGGAAATGAAGAAAGTCAAAGATGATGATGATGATGATGATGACGACGACGTTGGGTGTGTTGGACTCTTATCAAAGTCGACTTGACTGAATGATACTCCACACACAGTGGCTGAAGTACAGCTCCAGCGTGGATGGTCCAGTGGTGGTGCGCCTTGGTTGATTTGTGACGTGACTGAAAGTGGAGCAAGAGACGTCGAAAGGCATCTTGCCTCTTTAATGACATGAAAGCGGAAAAAAATGAGTCGGAGTCGCTTATTGTTAGCAGTCAGGCAAGTAGGTATGCAGTTCCTACATAATATATCCAATTCTACTGTTCCACTTCCATTCAACTTCCACCACACTATATTTATTCCATTATATCATATTATCAGCTTGTACTTTTAGGTATATATGTAATTGTAAGTTCTCCGGACTACTACATTCCGACACTATAATGATGCACTCTTAGACGTATTATGGTTTTGTAAAAGAATCCTGATTGCTGCTGACTCTGAGGTCTTTATATTCACAATGGCATTACGCCTGTATAATAATACAAGTGCATTTCTACATCTTCTTCTCAGTTCGCAGCTTTGTGTGGGTGAGAGAAAGAAAGGGGAAAAGAGCAAACGACGGAATAATGCGTGGGGCAGAGGAATCAGATATATTTATAGCAGCTCTGTACGTCTCACTCTTTCATACTCGGTCACTCTTACAGCTATATACAAAAATACCTTTGAGTCAAGCGGTAGATAATGATGATGATGGGATTTCTGGGATTACTCGTACTACAATGCTCACATACATTCATTCGCAGCAAGAAATCTGTGATATTTCTTCGTGGCGGTGTAATGGAATGATTATTACGCTGTTGAGGATGCTCCAGAGACACACGCCGCTACGAAAGAGATGAGAAGTGTGTGCCTGTGTGTGTGCGAAAAAGGATGAACACGGAGGACGATGCGATAGAGGCGAGAGTTCTACACGGGAATCAAATCATCACAGTTAGCATCATACCAGAGATAGATCTCAGGGAACAAAGCAAGAAAATAATCCCAGGTCTCACCACTACCACCTTCAACCACCATTCCAACTCTACTTTTACTAAGTGGAGTAATGGACTGAATAGTAGTCAGTTTCACTCTATGCTTGCACACTTACACCAATAACGGTAATACACCAGGGAGGAGAGAACCAACACACACTTTCACCTACCTACTACAAGAAACTCATCAGAAACCTCGCTCTGATATTGCACAACTATTTTATTTCTAATAATAAACGGTAATATCATTATTGTGATTATTGCCATTATTGCGTCCCGTTTATTTATGTAATGAACATGGCTGGGAGTTTAATACATAAAAACAGTACAACACAGATAGTATCTGTACTAGTAGCCACAATTATTATTATTTGCTGTCGGAACAACTAGTATGAATAAAAGAGAAGTATATAGAAACTACGTACTTCTTGCTGATCTTCTGTTTATAATGGGAACAATTTTAGAGGAAGGGCCTACACTACAAGTAGAGAGTGTGGCTATGCGAAGGATGAGGAGGAAGAGCAGTTGTAGTTCCTGCTGAGTCATTCTCTACCCTCATCTCGCATTGTTCCGTAATGAAGCTGTCCTAATTAAAAGCAATTTGAAGCATGATTGCTCTTGTGTAGCCACAGGGAGCCTGTCTTATTACACTCCATAAATTAGTCGTATATACATTCGGGTATAAGAGTCGTTGTGTATATATGGACCACCCAGACTCACTTTCAGATAAACCAATGCAGAAGCAAACAAAGGTCTAACTACCAAAAAATACGTTCTTTATAACTACAGCAAATCATAAGTGTACTACTGCTGTCAACATTCTTCCGCTAAATACACTTTTAAACGACTTGCACATGAAACGTAGCGCTTTCTCCTCTCTTTTTCTAACCACACTCAACTATCTCCTTCATTACCCGTCCTCAACACCAACGACAATTCCTCGCATTCCCGGAATCAAAGTTGACTCTTAATTGCATTCCCCTCCCAGCAACCGCACGCTAATTTATATACTGCCACCATCTATCACGCACCTATTGTTTCTTCATTATCATTAGTCACCTGCAAATATTCAACTGACAACTTTAGTTACTTCACTGATGCCTTCATTCTAATGAAAGTATCAGGCGACAAAAACCCATGCAATTTTTAAACGGGCGTGCCAACAATTTCAACACAAGTTTCAATCCGTTCGGGATTTAATTACACGTCCACGTGTATCATAGTTGATGATTTGCCTTAGTGACAATTCTGGTGTTTGTGAGTGTAAATTAATTTTCGTAAGTCATTTATAAAGACGAAGGAACCACACCCCAAAATTAAATTACTACTTGGAAGGAATGCTAACCAATGGTTACATGCTACCTTGTTTGCAACCATATTAAATGCGATTGTTTGTTCCTACTATTTAATATCGATCATTCAATACGCTCTTTATTGACCGTTGCAAAACGGTTCAAATAAGTATCAGAGCAAGGGGTTTGCAGATAGATGGACAAAATGTATATAAATTAACCTCCAACACTTACTAAATGTACATAAAACACAACTTGTGAAATAATTGCTATTTTAAAGAAAATAGCTCATATTGTAGCGTATGATGAAATAAACGGATGTGTCGTATAACAAAATGACCGTTACTCTCAAAACCAACGTGTTCTTCTGAAAAGCAAAGGTCATGAAGGGTTTGGCCGATTGACCCCATCTGCGAACCTAAAAAAATATTTCAGTCCGTTTTCAAGTTATTGTACCATAGTACGGAGAGACGGACAGCTTAGCCATTTTCATAATGTGTCTGGGATAAGTAACAAATGATGCAATACCTGTTGTGGTATGTTGAAATATATGCCACGGCATTTGAAATGTGAGAAAACACTTGGAAAATGCCATGCAAATAGCAAAATCTTGCATTGGTATGCGGTTGTCTGAAAATATCAAATGAATGCCTGACATTTATAAACCGTGCCAAATGTATGGGGATACAAATATCAATGCGGCAATTGCAAATGTCATTCTATAAACTTGCAGTATTTTGCTATACATTTTAACTCAGTTAGTACAAATTTCCCTCACCACATGTTGATTGAAATGGAATAATCTAAAATTCTTGTAGTCTGCAAATCGTATCTGTGACCACATCTACTAAGGACAAATCTCACTTATTAGTCCGAAGAATGTCAATATTATTTAAGCTGAAAACGCTGCTTACACATTCAATTATCTCTAGTAGTGATAGTGACATGCCTATTGCACTAAAATATTGTCAAAGCAATCTTAAACATGGTAAGATATTTCTGTGCTTCTCAGACATGTATGGATTTTTTGGATTACTATGTATTTTATCTCGCATTGACAAATACTTATAACAGAAGTTTTTGTTGGATTCCCAAAATTGAGTTTTTTGTACGGAATCGACTGATATTCAAAACCATAAAGTTATTGAAACTGTATATGTGTTCTGTGTTGCATGCATTGTTATTTAGAATTGAAAAGTTAAAGTTTTGATACAATAATGTTATTTTGAAGCCCTCATGAAGATTTCTTAGCAGATGGATGGTTTCCCACGCAAAGAATTGGATTTTGTGAGAAGAGAAAGGCTTTCTTAAAGTCGTTTTAGTTGCACTTGACTGGATGTTGCCTGGTGTAATATTTGTGTGTAGCCTGAATAGAGGTATGAATGGATTTGGTGTAGGCGAGGTGTCGGGTTGTCTGTTTTGTCTGTGTAAGCGGAGCGTCGTAAAGATCACATGACAATGTTATCATTTTCATCTGCATCAATTTACATGCGGTTGAATAGCAGCTGAATGAGAGTGTCTACATGCACCTTAGTTATCATCTTTTGCCTTTTGTCGCATGAAATCCCATTTGCCCTTCTCGTGGCAATAATCGTAGGAGTGGTGGTAATGATAGTAATGATAACATAACAATAATCCGTGAGAATGTCTTTATCTTTTGTGTATATGTGCTCACAGAGTTATATACAGTTGAGTTCCACACGCAGCCAGTTCACTTCGTTTCCCTCAAATCTTGCTCAGGCACTGCGTCTATATAATATACCACGAAATCTGTTCCTACAACTTTCTCCAGGCAAAATGACCCGCTCTGTGACTTTAATCTCAACATGAATTTCATTTCTCGAGAGAATTCTCTCTCACTTTATGCATTTTAAATGTGACTTTCACATTACAAGAGCAAGTACACCCATCTTCACTTCACTAACCAACAACAGTCCCTGTCTGCTCATCTTCCGTGCCTACTTTTACTACTGTGTCAAATGTTTACTTATAGAAACTGCTGTATATTATAAGTACGACCTGTGTAAGTACAACTCTCCAGATATGGTTTTCTAAGCTACACTTTCAGCACATGTAAATGATTATAAATTATTATAAAATATTCCCTTCAGGGGTTTCTGCAAGAACAATACAGATAAAATCTTATTACAATGTTCTTACAATGCAACGGCGTATTTCTTTGTCATTGTGATAAAATTACTAAATAAATTAAAGTACATAGGAAATGTAAACAAGCAGTGAATTTAGTAGTTGACTACAATAATTAACAACTGTGCTGACAGCAAAGAATTACCTAAATGGATGAAAAGATTATGTGTACAAATTATACCTAGGGATATAAAGTCAATATTAACTGAAGGTTATATTATAGGTATGTATTTTTATACGTAGAATATTTTCATGGTATTTGTTCACATACTGTAATCTTAGACTGCTAAAAGGATTAGAATGCAGAGAAGGGTAATAAGTAGTATCTACATATATAGTAGTAGTGAATTATACAATTACGACGTTAGTGACGTTATATGGTGGATGACCTCATAGTTTTTATACTTTTCCAATAAATACTAGAAGAATGACAAGTATTCTCTGGGAAAGTTAAGCTCCCATCATAATAATAATCTCTGCACATCTTATGCTAAAAGTTCATGGTTGACTGGTTGTTTTATGTCAAGTCGAGCAAAGTGACATGAAAAAATCTGCTGCGTGTTGTTCTTGATTTTCTACTTGCCAACTTCAAGCTACATGCGACTCGTGCGAGTTCAAACTTCTAGTGAGTCTCAAGATAAACTTTGGTGACAACTAGTGGTGGGAGGAGACGGAGGAAGGAGGGAGATGGATAACATTAAAAATACAGTCGTCTCTCGGTTTCTGTGGCTTACACCCGGGCAAAAAATTCCACGCCACAAACCATTTTCAGAAATTGACATGAGGCAGGAAGCCGTAGATAAAGGCCGGGATTAGTAGAACAATAAGAACAAAAAGCAAAGGATATTTAATTCATTTTTAAAGCTATCCTGTAAATTTAAAAAGAGATTTATCTTCTTTATTGCTCCATTTTGCCACGCAAAAAGGGCATATCTGCAAACATTTTAAGCCGAAAATATTAAAAACGTGGAGAGAATAAATTTCATTAATATTTCACATTCAAAAGTGCCGGAACCTTTTTTAAAGTAGAAAGTGTCCCGGTTTTGCTGATTTGGTGAGAAGATGATGCATGCGAAAAACAATAAATGAGTCTTGAGGCAAGGAGAGAAAGATTTTGCGTGTACAGACAGTATAATCCTCATCTAAACATCTTGACGCAAACCCTAAGCCGAAAAATAAACAGGCTAGGTTCACGTAATTATTTCAACTCTTGCGTTGCACGAGGCTATTTAAATATCCTAGAGGCATGTCGTCTTATGAACCTACTTGAATGGAGAGATTCTTTCG
This sequence comes from Pogonognathellus flavescens, assembly GCA_019776165.1. Taxonomy (NCBI): domain Eukaryota; kingdom Metazoa; phylum Arthropoda; class Collembola; order Entomobryomorpha; family Tomoceridae; genus Pogonognathellus; species Pogonognathellus flavescens. Next base: position 6,212 of record JABASD010004793.1, on the reverse strand, counting down.
AGTACGCGATGTAACACAGGAAACCCGAGACGCAAATGTAAGTCAATGTGCGAAAATCAATAGAATGTCTTTATAGAGAATGACTGAAAGTGAATGACTGAAGTGTACTGGTAGTAGTACTAGTGTGGTATTGTTGTCGTTCTTGTTGTAGTGTGCATATTACATGTCTTTGTCCACCAAGGCTTATATGTATACGAAACTCATAGCCATAAAGGTCCAGCTTACTTTCGCTATTAGTTTTCGTACATGAACGATATAGTCGCTAGTAATATTGCATCGCTTGGGTGTTTGTAAATAAAAGAAAGGACATCACATACAAAATAGAAAAGTTAAAGCACGTTGAGGCACAGTGGAAATCGCCCCTTTCCTCCAACACAGTTCTAGCAACTTTACTTATACACCGAGATACTTTAACTCCACGCTAAACTCCACTCACATAGTCCACAATCCACTCTCCGCTTTCCCGACGCTTTTCCACTTCAGTTTTCTGCGGTGAAACCATTAAGCTCACAATATTGTACCTACAACTTATATTCTTATGGCAATTAAACCTCTGATTCCAAACCCAAATTTAAATCCCTTTTCTCGGCAAACAATTTCCAGTTTTCGCATACTTCAATTTAGAATAATTTCCACAAGTCGCGAATAACGGTATTAATTTTTTTAAATATTCATGCGCTGCAATAAAAGTAGGTAGTTATGTGATACTTTATAAATAAATTGCAAGTGTGTTAATTCAAGTAAGATGAAATTTTAAATATGGACCCAAGGGCACAACCAGAATTCTGAAATGGGGGACCTCAAGAGATTTGACAGACTCAGAGATACAAATGAGCAAAAAGTACAGTTATAAACATGGTAATGTGGTCCAGAGTAATTGATAACTCAAATATGTGTACATGATTTTAATATGGCAATAGGGTTTTGTAGATAATTTTACATCTTATTGTGTTTTAATACAACTTATAAAATAAACTCAATTTGTAAATTCTAATTGGCGTACAAATTGCATTAATTTGATATTATTTTCGACAAAAGTTCAAAAATAGTGTAAATAGGTGACATTAAATATAAAGTAGTGGAAACTACTTTGTCCCCGTATGTCTGTCACATCGATACCTCGAGAACGAATTAACTTCGTATTGTTCCACTACTTCATTACATTCGTTTTGCAATGGTTTATTTTGATCAGTTTTTCAGAAAAACGGTTGTACTCTTACAATTATCAGTATTTAAAATAGATCGAATTCAAAATCGTGAAAACGAATTTATACTAAAATAACAGTTGAATGAAGGTCTCAATTTCATAAAAATTGCAAACAAAATTAAACTATAAATCATTTTTTCGTTCTATTTGGATAAATTTATACACAGATAGTATACTGTTGTATCTAAGCAATTCCAAGTATATTTATGGAATAACTGTACAGTTGGCTTAGAGTCACGGTACAGTATAAAACCATGTAATAAAGACAAGGGAAGTATCTATCGTTAAGTTATATTTAAGTAAGTAGGCAAGTTAAGATTACAAGCTAATTGAATTTTCTTAAGTCGGAAATAATAGTGACAATCGATTCATTTCCACTTATTGCTTATACGTAAATCCCGTAGAATATTAGCTGTAGGAAACTTGTTTATGAATCAATATTACAATCCCATATAGTACGTAGTTGCTGCGCAAGGAACTACCAAAGGAAATGTATTGGTAATAATAGTTGGCGTACACAAACACACAATACATGACGTAAATGCAGTTTTACTTTTGTGTATTTTCACAAACCAAAACAGTACAGGTAGGCCGTGGACTGAATTTCTGACTTTCAATCAATTTCAAGTGCCAATTCTGTGCATTCGCATGGAAAATATAGAAGGAGGAAACGCACGGTAATCACAAATTAAGTTCTCATATTGTGGAAAGAACGGGGGAACTGATCTCATGTCATAAAACGATAAAAAACATTTTGTATACTCTCTGTGGTCATTTTACTTACTCCGTTCTTATATCACATACATTACATTCCGTTCAGAGACATACAGGGTAATCAGCGTCACTTCTTTTATACACAGTCGTTTAACTCCTGTATCTGTGTACTACTTACATTTTCAGGTCCTTGCCAACTATGATTCGTTGTAACACTTTAGTTTCAAAAAGTTCAAGTTTTTCATGAATAAATCCAAATCTAGGTCTAAATATTTTAAAATATTTCAATGTAAAATTCAAAACGTAATTTTAATATAAATGTAAGGCAGTTGTACTTTAATATTTCGATTTCAAATTTTCTTCATAAAAGGATATATTATGTAAGAAGTAAATGATAACTTCTTGTATATCAATTAACTCACGGACTATCAAAAAGTATAGTGACTGGGGGGAAAGTTGTACAATGTCAGTGTCAACCACCTCGAACGATTCAACGAACAAAACATCAGAATGTTGGTACAACTGTTCACTATGAAGTTATGAAACAAACTTTGGTATGTATCTTACTGATGTTATTAAGAGTCACTGACACTTGTAACTTTGTTTTTTCGCACTAAAAATAATATTCAGATCAATTCGATTCAATTGCATTTTGCATTGTCAACTACATCAATTTAGTATGTATATAGAATGAACGACCGTGAATGCAAAAGTATAGCAGCAGAATTTAATTTTCACCTTTTTAAAACATTACTAATACGCCCTTGCTTGGGCACAATAACAACTTAATAAATATTATATATTTACATACATGGTTAACGTTTTCATGATCCACCATATTCGAAATTTATATAATGTATATCAAAGGAGAGACCTACTAAACAAGTCGTTTCATAGTTTCAATAATATATTACGTGCATAGACCATACAATTCTATTATCCATCTAATACTACTACTATGCTATGTCTTTGGCACAGTCACAGAACTATTAATAAATCCGATTGCTACCGAATACAGAGAAGGAATGACAAGGGTTCCCCATGCATTTCAATCAGGTACTTCTTTCTGCTGGTCTGGAATAAACCAGAAAGAAAGTAGTTCTTGTAGGCACACACATTCGTATCAGCATTCTATTGTGTTGTGTTTTATTTGCAATATTTCAAATTCTCTGCTCTTAAAGTCGTAAGCATGTCTGTTTTTAACATTTAACATTGGGCAGATAAAGTAATTATGTGTCATATTCCCACCATAATACTAATAAACCTGAAACAAGATGAAATATGAACATCGTGGACTGTCGACCTGACTGACCATATATACAGTAGTGTTAAAACTGATGAAAAGGGAGCTGACAGGAAGAATCATCTAATGCACAGGAGTATATGTGAGATATCTTACTTTCTACTGAAAAATGGTAGAAGAAACCCGGGGAAAAGTCCCTGGAGAAATATTTATAGGCTTGAACTGGAGGTAGGGAAATGTGTCGTAGTCTGTCCCTATCCATTCGCTCTCTTTGTCTTTTTTCTTTTTACTTCTCTGTGATGCGTGAAATCCCATGCGAACGAAATAAGGCATGTATACTGCAACCACCACAACACATCTTTAAAGTTTTCTCCAGCAGCATTACTATTCTCCTGTTATATTTACCAGTTATCAAAATCGAACATGAGGGGCAAAAAATTCTACGCAAAATGTGATTTGTAACAAGTTTCAATCGTAAAGTGTGCACAGTGTAGATTTTATTTTCTTTTCTTTTTGTTCCTTGACTATAATACTCTACACCACATACAGAATTGCTCCCGCACTTACACTACACATACAATCATTCCATTCGAATTGCATTTATGAATCGACTTTTGTTTTTCCAGGATTGACTTTGGTCTTTGTATGCCTTCCTTTCTTGTAGTGTATCATTTCGCAAGCTATGTGCATACGTTCAACGATTCAACCTGAAAGCATTGAATGAAAAGTAGCAGTCAAACCAGAAAATAACTACCGTGAGGGAAACCACACACCTGCTTTGTCCTATTTTGTTTTCACTATCCTACATTGCATACCACACCACTGCTATTGACATACTACCTTAACATCAAACATGCAATTTTCTAGTCACCTTGTAGTAGGTCCGCTATAATAAGCTTTAGCTGTGTGCTTAACATGTCATTTTATTCTTGTATGTACAGGGTAAGTCTGAATGAATCATTGATCGATCACATGAATAACTTACAGCTTAAATGCATTGTTTTTATATGGACATGGTACATGTAAGCAACATGCCTAATACCCATGGGACATTTTAGTCGATTATGACAGAATTGCCTTGGCGTAACCTTTGCGTAAAGCAAAATGAAGATTCCTTGAAAAGAAACTTCTAACAATTACTCGTCCGTAGCGGTGTAGACTTTTTTCGGGAGTCCGAAATTTTATTTGCGTTGTTGGAATCTTAAGATAAATTATGTTCTTACTTTCGGGCAGGGTTTTCAAATTAGTTTGGGAGTTACATAAGATCTCTCAACAAGAAAATATACAGAAGATGTTAAAAAATATCCTTGTACTAATACTATACCAAAGGAGACTTCATCTTGTACAACAGTCTATATTATATACTCTGAATATTTTATATCATTCCTTCATATTTATGTTTACACGTGTGGTGAGTTATTTGTTTATCAGCTTAAGTTATAGTCAACTTATTAGTTTATCACATTTTCAGTTTTTGTCAATTCATTCCTGTTCACCCTGAACACAAATAAAATAGAAGTTTGTAACTTGCGACTTGACGGTAATTTAATACGCTCCTTATTCCTTGGTTATAAAAATGCAACTGTGCCTGCTACCGACTGAACAAAAAGTTACGGAAAGCTTATGTCAGTAATTTTTATGTTGCGATCAAATGTTGACGTAGTTACAAAGTTTTGCACGTAGATAATCATAAAATGCGTAAGTAGTTTACAAAAGGTTAAAATTTCTTGTGTCTATACCATACTTACTTTCGTGCCTCCAGCTCCAGTTACTTACTCCAGCTCAAAAATACATTACTATGCGAACACATTGTCATTTTCTGGAAATAACCATAAAACTTATTCAGCCAAACTAAATCTCACATTATGTCAATTTAGTGATACGTACTTGAAATATCTTGGAATGACAACCGCAGTAATTTGTTACCTATCTATGGAATATATCTACCGATAATGTTGAAAATGGTACTTGAACGTTTACCCTTTAGGCATAAAGAGTTTTATAAAAATGAATAGTAAGGATCTGTAATGGTGAGTTTGGTGGAGTGTTATGAGGGACCGTAAGTACGGTATCTAGGTACAAAAATTTATGTTAGTCGCTATTGTTTTTCTTTGTTACATGCACATAGTGAAATACAAGTACATCCGTGACTAGGTCTATTGTGGTAATACAGAACATGGTGTTTTGTTACTATTCATTGTATTTAGCATTTATGTGTTTTCCTGAGGACACCATGGGAAGAGTAGAGTAGAGACCTACTGTTCTGTTCTGCAAATACTTTCTTTCCATTCGGGTGCGTGAATAATGGAGGCAATTCATTGTACTCCTCTTCCATGCAATAATACATTTTGCAGAATACTACAATGAACAATGCACAACACCAAACTACTGCTACACAGCACACCTAGTTACAAGTTACCACCCGCACAAGTCTCTATGTGCCAATTTAAAACACAAAAGAACACCAACTGTTTCGGATTTCAACTTTTTATGCTACTTACTTTGTATCATCAGCCTGGGCAAGGCATCCCTCACAGCGATTCATATACATTAGCCATTCTATTCTAATTTCAAACGAATTAAAATTTATTCTACATGCATATAGAATATCTATTTCTATATAGGCCTGTACAGATATACAATTACAATGAAATATAATACTTACAAGTAGTCCACATTTATTTTTAGTCTCACATAAACCATGTTATTTATTAAGTGGTTTAAATACCTACCAGGGTACTTTGTATAAATTCAATTAGAATTTCCGCTACGTTTACACTTTCGCTGAGAGTTCCCCACTGACATTGCCCATCTCCCTCACTGCTTTTAATTCATTGTCATATGCCTGGCAAAATACAGATAGTAGGAAGAAAATCCTTTGACGGTGTTTTCTAAGACTGTGATTATCTGCTTTCTTGTTTTAAATAAATATTGTGTAGTACCAAAGTAATTTGGGAATAGGTAAAATTCCTTCAGGCATCTAAATCACTGACAGCCGCAGAAAGACGAAATGCACGTGTAGCTGAGAAAATGTAAGTAAAGTATAGT
>JABASD010004792.1:0-14294 GCA_019776165.1 Pogonognathellus flavescens | reverse complement strand
TCAGAAATTTTTGACATTCGTTTTGAAGTCGGTGGTAGAGGGATCGAAGAATACGAACAAATTCTTCGTATCAAACCACCGACTAAGAATGATGGTATGAAGTTTACAACAGTAAAATAAGTCAATATGTTTACATTTGAGGTCAATTTAAAAAAATGTATATACGAGGAATTAAATTTAAATAAACTAAAATTAAAGTTTGATTTGCTATTAGAATTGCCTTGGAAGGTTGGAGTTTTGGGCGACGTTTGGCAGAACAACATGATGTTCCGTTACAACAAAGAAACCGGAATTCCAGAAGCAGTGATTCATTTTGATATGCAACTGTGTTCTGAAAATTGCCCTACCACTGATTTGGCGTACGTCATTTACGCCAGCACTGACACCGAATTTCGAAAAAATCATTTAGAGGAAGCATTAAATTTGTATGTAAAGAAATTCGAAGATGTCTGTGAGAAGTTTGACACGGAGACGCTGCCCAATTTTACTGCAGCAGAATTCAAACGAAGATTTCACCGCACAAAGATTTATGGCTATTGCATGGGTCTCATGGGATTGCCTGTTTCGCAGATCGAGGACGATCAGTTGCAAGACATGGAATCAAAAGAAGGAAACAGCTTGGCCGAAATGATGTCATCAATGTGCGACACTAACAACAACACCAAGGGCAACAAACGCTTGATTGATAAACTTGTGGGACTATCTTCATACATGTATGAAGAAGGAATCATTTAACTAGTAAATCACATGTACTGAATTTGCATTTCATATATGTACGAAAAGATTTATAAACAGAACATATATATTTCGAATTCGAATTAAAGTCAGTTCTCAAATACAGATAAACATATCAATTTTATTTTTCCGAATAAATTGATACCGATATAATTAATTTTTAAAAATGCGTAACAAACTTTAATCCTCAATTATTTGCACACATTATTGTTGTTTCAGTTTAATTATGGAGTTTATAAGTAATTTGCTTGACCTCCAATTTTTAGAAATGACAGACAGACTTAATCACAGTAAGGATGCAATATTGATAAATAAATCAAAGAGATACTAAATTTTCGTTACAAAATCCGACAATATGCAACGGCAATAAAATAACCAATAAGTTGTTCTTTTTGGAAATGGAACATGGCTGAATTTCATGTCTCAGTCTCTTAGTGATATTTGAATTATTGTATTAGAACTATGATCATATTTCAAATTTAAATTAAGACACATCTGTTTTTTATTAGATATTTATATATGCTTATACTAATAAAACAGTTTAAAACGAAGTACTATTTTGATGACGATTAAATTTTATGTGTTATAGCTTTTATAATCATTCTGTCTTAATTTAGGTTTAATTATGTTTTGCACAGTGAGCCCAGCCTGTAAAAATAGTAAGTGATATACATACCAAAGGTACTCGGGTATTCTTCTTTTATCCCATCATCGTAGGGAAAATGATGAGACAAATGTATAGAAATAGCTTATATATATTAAATGAAGATGTACATCGTACAATAATAAATATTCAGCTATATTCAACTAGATTGAATATAGTGCACGATCGATGATAAGTGGTTGTTAATTGTTGATGTATCACGCAAAGAAAATTCTAAAACGTTCGCGAGATTGTACTTGTTTTATTTTGTGTAAAAAATGAAAGGTTAGATTAACATTGAAAATTAACATTGTTGCATATTATGTAATTTCCGTGCACAGGAGTGTCAATCCCTAATCTCTGAACAAAATGATTGAAATATTGGTGCTTACTATTACAGTATTAACATCACACGCGATGTTTTATTCGATAACGAGATAACGTACACGTGGAATGACATTTGAGGTTTCAATTATTTACTTTTGCTCATTTTTAATAGCATATGATAAATTATATTTATTAGGTGCAGTCTGTGCGTTTATATCGCCAATTGTCTTTATGCACGATCACTCGAGGACGTTTATTTCCATTTTTGGTTACGAAGCTCTTATCGATGTATTATAAAGTTCATGTGGTCGGTGTGGTTCGTTTGGTCGGATGTGTGGTCGGTTGATAATTTGCGTTGCGGTCTTTTGTATTACTTTCTTAATAAACAGTACAAACAACGAGCATATAAATGGGTTTTGTGGTGGTCACATATTTCTGTATAAAACATAGTTTGAGAAGTATTATCAATTATTCCAAGGCATATAAGGACTCATGTTAAAAAACCTACTAGTATAATAATGTCAATAAAGCAGCGGTTTAATTTAACATTAAGAAACCTTATCGTTGGATAAGAATACACAACAATGTGTATAATCATACTACATTCGACCTTCGCTTCGGCTTGAAATAAGCCTTTTTACCGAATATTGGAGGAAGAGACTTGTCCTTGTCTTTTTCATGGGACTTTCTGACATTATTTTGTAACAAGTATCAGAGCTGGACCCAATACATTGACAAAATACTCAAAGTATTTTCAAAATACTTTTAAATCGTCATATTGTATTTTCAAGAATTTGTTTGGACTTGTATTATCAGTATTTTGTATTTTCAAGAAAATTTTGAGAAATGTATTTAAAATACAACAACAAAATACAATTCTATTATAGAGCTCCACAGATCGAGAGTTGCTCGCTATAAAAAATGTTATTTCGTTTTGTTCTTTACTGCTTAGTGTCAAGTAAAAAATATGTTAACCTGGATACCGGGGGTCCGGTAGTTCTACTTATGGATCCAAGTCCGCCACCTGACGTTGCGAAAGAGAAACTGGATGACCCATCGCATGCGCTGCTCGAATTAATAACAGAGGACGACGTCTGCTACCCTAACTGGTCACTCACCTTCTGCTCAACCTGTCCAATTGGTTGCAAATTACTTTTAGCTTCAAAAAAATCCGTTGTTTCAGTATCGAGTGGACATGGAACTGGATTTTGAAGAATCAAAAATTCGTAAATCTTTTTTGAAGCAACATCGCGAGTTATTTCTTTACACATTTTTGGGGGTAGAGTTATATGTTTTGTTAACAAGTTCTAACTTCTGATCCTAAGGCACTTGCAGGAGTGGATAAATCTGGTCAACCAATTTTCCTAAACATCCGGTTAACTAAGCTCTTAGAGCTAGATGATCCAGGCTTCATTCAATTGCAGAACAATTTTCCCAGATCAATGATGAATGGTCTCCAATTGGGTTTGCTTGGCCGTTTCTTATATAATCTGTGAAACTCTGTAATATTCAACAAAATTCTGTGAAATTCCACGAAATTCGAATTTCTTTTTTAGGTGGAAGGATTTTTCCTTTCATTCTAATGGCGTCGGTAGAAAAACGCACATTCCAATCTCGCCAAATCTGATAGGTCTTTTTTAACTGAAATGCAATATGGCACATAATATTAAAAAAAGTGTCAATGTTTATCACTTTTTCAAAGCCCATTACTCTTTGTAAAAACGTCGTAAGTGTATTCAAACTAAACGCTTTCCTTGCGCTATATGTAAATGCTTTCATAAATCTTTCATTAAAGAAAAGTTTGCTCTTTCATCGTCATATATTATATAGTAAATATATTATGTAGTAATTAACAATAATCTTTTTAGATTGTAAATGCTGACAACAACCGCATACCCCAAGTTGAAGTTCTTGAAAAAGGTTTAGCTAAGACAATTGAAGATATGGGCCACCTGGCCTTAAAAGCACAGACCGCGGAAAATAATTCTGCAATTTGGATGAACAAGTAAAAACAAATTAATAAAATATAAATACCTTTAATATGTATTATAATCTTTGAATATGAATTAGATTTCTCTGAATTTATTAAGGGCTACTTCTGAACAAAAAACAGTTCACGGAGTTCAGTTTTTGCTAGAGATGGAAGAATATATTTGAACCCAAGAACGGAAAGTGAAAGACGTATGTTATTTTGTATAGTTAGATAATTTATATATATATATATATATAATATATATTATAATATTTATAAGCTAAAAATCAGATGCATTGTGAATTGTCGTCTGCTATTCAAAAAATTGGAATATTTCAATGTGCACATTTTATTTGTATATAAGTAGCTTAGTAGCTGTGACCAGGGGCGTTTCTAGAAATTAGTAATGGGGGGCCTGAGCCGTCTGGGGGGCGGCCAAAAAACGTCAAAATTTTGTCTGACAACCCCTTTTTTCCGGAATTTGGTAGGGGGGCCAAGCCCGGTGGGCCCATACGTAGTTACGCCCTTGGATTTGACTGTTATACTTAGAAAACTGTGGGCCTAACTGTAGCAAAATGCTTCATCCAGTTAGTAATGCTCATGAATGGATTCAAGGCCGTATCTATATTTGGGCTCACTGACCTTGAGCACCCCCAAATTCTGAAAAAGGGTTATTTGCTGCCGGGGGTCGAAAATTTTGTCATTTTTAGGCCTCTGAGCACCCCAGTTACTCCCTTGGTTTAGTTTATATCTGTACTGCACTCACAATTCAGAAATGGAACAGAATTAAAACAGTGGTGAATCATAGAATCATTGACAATCGACAATAAAACGAAAATTAGGCCAATAAATAAAACAAATAATATTTTACAAATAAAGGGATTTTTAATATTTGATGGACGTGTGATTATTGGGGCTGCCTCAGTACTCACAATCAGTACAATATAATAATTAAGTTTTATTTGTCCATTTTTTGCCGCGAGGAGATAAAATCAAAATTGGTTTCACTCATGCTTTTCCTATTTAAGAGAAGACCCCTATAGGGCCCTAGAAGATTACCACTCAATAAAGATAAGTGTTGTTGTTATCTTCTGTAATAAACGGTGTTTAATACGCATAAATTTATTTAACAACAAAACGGGAACACCGAAATAAATTTATCAAACACATGTCCTAAAGCCTGCAAATGATACACCTCAGTGTTTGTTTGCAGAAAAATTGCAATGTGCAGATATTATCCTTTCACCTGTGGCAGACTATTAACAACAAACCTACTTAGGCTAGCAGCTACTAACTGTGTGATACGGACGCCGGATGTATCGCTTATGCAGTCAAACGTAAATTGCAATACAATTTGTAAGAACTACAAATAAAGTGTGAAATACTGAAAAATGGTTTTGGTACAGTACTGAAAATCCCCGGTGATTTGAATAAATATAAGTCTCTTAAACCAGAGCTCAAACTCAAAGTTGAAAATATCGAAAATAGGGTACGTTAATCTGTGACTGCGACGGGTGATTTATTAGAGTATGATTATGTTTTACGTATAGTTTTGTGATATTATAAATTAAACATCAACAGTCAATGATTAATGACTACTAGAAAGACAATTACTACAGTTATGACGCAGCATTTGAATTTAAAACTGTTTCTAATGCTTGGCATCTCTGTTTTTCTTGCAATACTATATTGCCAGGGTTTTATCTTTATAAGTAGCACGACGACAATATTATTTGTTGATATTTCGGTGGAAGACGACTTAGACGATTGCACGTCCGATCACCTCCGACCTTTTTCTGTGTCAGAGTTAAACTACAATAAAGCTGGATCTGTTTTCTATAAGAGGTAAATAATTGTTCAGTCATTATTTTATCAACTGTTAAAAGTTGATAACACTTTAGATTGGGCTTATCCATATTTCAAACTACATCCAAACACAATGTATTGCATACAGCATAATAATGTTAAACTATTCTATTTTTGTATTTTCAGAAGACATATTAATCCACCGACGCACATTCCGCGATATAGCAAAAGAAAATTAAAGGCGGTGACAAGAAAAATCAAAAGTTCAAGTGTTGCAAAAGTGAAACCGATGCCCGAAGTTTTACAGCTGATATCTGAAATTTTTCAAGAGCAATTAACTACACTACAAAATCAAAGAAATTGTGATCAATTAAATTTTATTTGCGGCTATAATAATGGTACATATATAATAATGTCATGCATTGTATGTATATTAATATATTTTAATTTCCATAATCCTAACAATATTTCGACAATCCGTTTTGTATTTACAATTATAGTGATTGCAATTTGAGTCGTGTGAGTGGCTGTCAAAGCCGATATTTAAAATGGTTAGGAATGTTGTTCAAAAAAGTCATATTAAGTAACTTTTAGATTAAAATTTCAATCACACTTATGAAACGTCAATATGTATTGATATTCGAATATTTCTACAGTTTGAAATTGAAAGTACAAAATAAGTAGTTTTACTAATTATAAATTATAAAAATAAAATCTGATATCTTTTTCACCTTTCAGTGTGTGGCCTTGGATGTCAAATTCATCAGCGAATCAATTGTCTCATGATGTCTTACGCTTTAGGAATTCCTGTAATCCACGAGGAAAAAGGCTGGGGATATAATAATACTTGGAGAGATGTTTTTCTTCCCTTCGGTTCCCAATGTTCACCTGGAAATCAAACTTATCGATTTGTCTGGCAAGGAATATTATGTAAAACTAATGCAAAATACTAAAAGGAAAATATAAATTAATTGCCAAGTCCCTTTATGTAACAAGTCTACGTTTTCCCTCACTATAGACAGAGAAGTTAATGGCGAAATGATCAAAACCGACTCGATTGAAAATCCAATCAGAAACGGAATCCCTGTTATGAAAGAGTTAGCGGAAATAGTAGAACTTTGCCACCCAAATCCATTTCTATGGTGGACAGGTCAATTCGTCAAATTTGGACTTCAACTCAATGAACAGCTGAAGGAAAGCGTTGAAAAGGCTTTAGCTCAGCTTGAATTCCAGCATCCGATTGTTGGGTATGAAGTGATGAAAATTAAATATCAAGCGCAAGTATCTAATTTAAAACTGTGTGATAAACGATTAATTGAAATTTACAAAATGAATTTCAGGGTTCACATTCGTAGAACCGACAAAAACACTGTTGAATCTAAACGTACGCGTCATGAAATTCCAGATTATATGAAAAAAGTGGAAAAATATTATCAAAAATTGAATGGCGTATTAAACATCACTGCGAATAACGTTACGAAACACGTTTTAATTGCTTCAGATGATGCAACGGTGCTGAATGAAACTCGGAATCAGTAAATTCCTTTCTTTTTCATCTATTATTTTTCTCAGTAGTGGGAGACCTAAAATTAAAATATACCTACAATTAGAAAACAACTTTTATTGACAGAGCTCAGAGCATACATGAAATTAATTCAAGCCAACATTTCCAAATGCATTTTTGCTATTAAAAAAAGGTATTAGCATCAAAATTACATCAAAATTGGCATTAAGACAATCTGCTTTTCATTTTAGATACACGCCAACAAATTATTGGAACATTGTTGGCTTTAATGGCCGCCAAACTTTCGCATCGGATGTATCAAGACTTGGGGCTTTAAAAGAAATTGTGTTAGATTTGTTTTTACTATATCAGTGTGACTTTGTAGTTTGTGGCTATTCATCAAATGTAAGTGCCGACACATTGATTCTGATTGTATAAATTAAGCATGCAATTTTTTAGCAGAACCGATACTTGAATGATTATAAAAAAGTTTGACTTGTCTTTATAATATAGCAGAGTTGTCGAAAGTTCGGTATTTGGGTATTCAGAATACCGAAGGCTCTTTAACATGGGGAAAGCCTAGAAGCCAATCATATCTGCGGTGGGTGGACACAGGGGCGTCCACCCACCCAACCCCTTATGCCAATTCTCTTATATTCGAACAGCCCCCTTCCCCAAAACCTGAAAACTTGACTTCCCCTCCCCCAAAAACCTGGAAATCAATCCAAATCCCTTCCCCAAAACCTGGAAATCGGGCCACAATCCCGAATCCCCCGCTACAAAAGCTGGAAATCGAGGAAACATCCCCCTACCCCGCCCCAGAATAACTTGGAAAAAAACTTTTGACATCCCTGTAATATAGTTGGAAAATGAAGTTAACTATTATTATGACTTTGCAGGTTTGCGGAGTACTTTTAGAAATGTTCAGTTCGAAATACTCTGACGGAATAGTACGTGTCGATGGATCTTTAGATGGCTATTACTCTTACAATCGATATATGCCACGCCGAATGTCAACAAAAATAATTAAAGTTTGTAGTTCCGGTTCAAATGTTTTGATGGATCATTTTTGAAATATATTCTGCTACAAGTATTTGGACGTACTCCTATATCTGGATGTCATAACATACTTAAAACCTATATCGTCAAAACATTTAAAAATAACAAAATGAAAATGATACAGAATTCTAATGTTGTATTTTTATAGCATATAATTTAATTGTAATATTATTGAATAATCTATTCACCTATTAAATTTTGTATTTAAACGGCTAGTACCAGGTCAATTAAGGTACTCTAGACGAGCAGCGTAGCCTTACAACACACCCGAAAGTGTTTAAGCAGTAGAAAGTAAAAAGTCGATAGTGTTTTCAACCGCAATTTGAATGAAAGTTAAGGTGGTGGTAGCTTTCATGAAGTAAAATGACCCCGCCTCAATTTTCAAAGGTCTGCAGGTTTTTGCAAAGATCCTGACATCCTTGTTTGGATGATTCTTCCAACGAGTAATGATTTTTGACGATATCGTGTGCGTCACAGCTCCCTCAGGGACCAACCAAACAACAATGCCTATAACGACGCATGTGAATATTGGCAGTAACAAATAACCCGGCAATGCTACGACATCGTACAGGTTGATGGTTCCAACCAGACTTGTGACCAGCAGGATCTGACCAATGAGGAGAAGGGATGATATCATATGACCCAAGTTACGATTGAAGTTTTGAATGACGATTGCAAGAATTCTGTAGCTCTCTTGTTCCCGTTTTCCAAAGGTTTTGAATTGATTCAAGAAAATGAACCAAAACTTGTTGATGTTCATCATAATCACCAAATTCATAAGGAAAAAGGAAATGACGCTGGTTAATTGAGCCGCTAGGATGAAAATCCAAATTCCAGTTATTAGTCGGAATGCTAAATGATCTCCGTAATATCTGGGGAACCCAAATAATGCTGCCAGGTTTGTTCGCAGGACGAGATGTTTCTGAAAGACGCAGAATAGCGTAAACAGTAAAGTTAGAAATGCCATTGCGACCAACATGAAGCAGAGTGCAATTCCGGTACTGTACGAACGACTTTCTCGAATGTTTCTCCGCTCCAATCTGAATAATCCTATTTATATGTTTATAAAATTAAAATACTGAAGTTGAATATTTCCCATTGTTTGAACATTTTCACAATATTTTGTTAATAAATTAATTTGCTAATTAAATATTATTTTTGAAAGTTTAAATTCATCTACCTTCAAAATGAAGATCGTATTGTAGAATCAAGTTTATGATTTTTACAACGCATTCTGGATCCGTCGATCCTTCAGAATGGTTGCCATCGATACGAATCCAAGACACATTGATGTGTTGGCCAATAAATTGATGATGATGGACACACTCTTCCTGGGAGAGTCTGGTGATGCCAATACATGGAGCAACACGTTTATTAGAAACCCGATTGTAAATGTGATGTTTCCAAACCCAATGAAGGCAGCCAATTTCTTCCATTTCTTTTTCGTAACCGCAATGCTGAATTGAACTTTATTGCATTTTGCAGTGTTGAATTGAAATTCATAAAGACTCAAGCCCAGTTTGCAGGTAATTGTGGAATACAGTTTGATGGCTACTATAATGTATTTATGAAGCATGGTGTATATGTTTGCGTGTAAAATTTAACGCCAACATTAATTTTATTTTTCCATAATCGTATTTCTCTATACAGTTTACATTTTTACAACTGTGAACGTGTCAATTACATCAGTAGTCCGTTCCACACTATCACTGTATTTCAATCTGACTCGTTAAACGCATTTTGTTGTGTAACTTTATTGTCAAAATCAGGCTCGTGCTCAAAAATGGGTATACTTATGAAGCCTCAGAATATATGATATGATATTTCAAACAGTAACAAAAAAATGACGCAGTACGATTTTTAAAATTCGGTTTTAGAATATTACATTAAACGCACACCCAATCTTTAAACCAAAAGCGTCAATTCACACCAAAATGAACTGCCGGTTACACTAAAAAATGACTAACATTTATAAAGCGAACTTTTAATGATGTTTACGTATCTCGCACGTGTATCTAGCATAATACTTTAAATGTATTCAGTAATATTATTTGTTATGATTTTATTCTCGATTTTTATTTTTGCGAGTTTTATAGGAGTGTCTACAAATATTATATATGTTTTAAATGAAACGTATAACCTAAGTAGAATATGCATAATACTGAATGTGGAGCTTATTATCATGGCCCGCTTATGCAGTCCACTATACACATACATCACATACAGTGGTTGGGACACACAACTGACAAAACAGAGAAGTAAACAGACAGGAAAGTAAATGCATAAAGACCACGCAATTTTGGCATTTGTGATTATATTGGCGACATGCATTTTGCAACTTCCTGATTGAAATGAAATTGAGTTTGCCATTAACATGTTTTTAGGATTATTTCTGCCAAATTGTTCGTTGTGCCCTGGCAAACGGATTTCTTTCTTTAATTTTGGTGTCCACAATAATAACTTTTCCTTAGCTCTACACAGCATAGAAAATGTGGTTAGGTAGGTAAATAGCTTGATTCAATGAAGTAAAACAATAGTTGCAAACAATAACAATTAACTAATAAACTAATAATGTCATTTCACATTCATAGTTTTCAATGATCCTTCCCTTAACCCGAATACTACGGTGCCAGCATTTAAATAACATTCATTGTTTCAAAGATATATAACAGATTATATTAGATCTCTATAAATGTTTATTGCTTATTAAATAGTATAATTAGGTTCCTAATATTTTATTCCTTGGCTACAGCACAAAACCTTATTGACAACTATTTTAAAATCAAATTGTTAAATCCAGTGTTACAGATTGAGTAGTTTATTTAGGTATACTTTTAGCTTATCATTAATATAGGCAATTCAAAAGTATTTATAATTACTAAAACACGACTGGACATTTTGTAAATTTTATACCAGCTAATTATTCAAAATATTTACTATTATATGTAGTTTTACCAATTTTTAAAATTAAAGTTATGTTGGAACATTTTAACACAATCGCCAATAAATCGGTAATTCCCATTTGCGCTGAAACATTTTTTGTGTGTAAAATATATTAAGTAATTAGTGTCAGAACTTAGTTAGGCATTTGACATTCATGAAAAATGATATGGTCCATCTAATAGCAGCAGAGGGCGGACGGTCGGGGAATCCTAAGCAAGGGGGTACCCAGGATTTCTATTTGGAGGGCACGACATAATAAATGACATTTGGCAGGGTACGACCGCTATAAACAGTTAAAAAGAGAATATTTGCAGCCTTGGACCGGACTCTGAAATATAAGGACATACCGTTATGTCATACACATTGATATTGAACGGACCGAAATTATATTAAAGGAACGATTTTAAATTACACAGGCACATAAAATTATGAATTCTATTTTTTGCATCTAATGTAATTATAATTATAAAATTAATACATCCAACTCGACTTAGAGATCGTCATTACATTTTTGTAATTATTTTTCATCGGGTTCTCCAAATATTTGTATTTTCCTTTGCATCGACATCTGTTTATGTAGAAAGTAGGAAATCGATTGTATTTTCAAATGCAATTTGAATGAAAGTTAAGGTAGTCGTAGATTTCATGAAGAAAAATGCGCCCGCCTTAATTTGCAGAGGTCTGCAAGTTTTTGCGAAGATCCTGCCATTTTTGTTCGGATGATTCCTCCAACGATTAATGATTTTTGACGATAGCGAGTGTGTCACAGATCCCTCAGGCACCAACCCATGCAGCTACAATGCCTATAACGACACATGTGAATATTGACAGCAACAAATAACCCGGCATTGCTACTACATCGTAGAGGTTGATGGTTCCAACCAAACTTGTGACCAGCAAGATCTGCCCAAGGAGGAAAAGGGATGCTACCATATGACCCAAATCACGATTGATATTCTGAATGACGATTGCAAGAATTCTGTAGCTCTCTTGTTCCCGTCTTCCAAAGGTTTTGATTTTTTTTCAAGTGAATTAACCAAAATCTGTTGGTTTGCAGCATTAGGACGAAATTCATAATGAAAAAGGAAATGACGCTGGTTAATTGAGCTGCTGGGATGAAAATCCAAATTCCAGTTATTAGTCGAAATGCCAGACGATTTCCGTAATATCTGGGGAACCCAAATAATGCTGCCAGGTTTGCCCTCAGGACGAGATGTTTCTGAAAGACGCAGAAGAGCGTAAACAGTAAAGTTAGAAATGCCATTGCCACCAACATGAAGCAAAGAGCAATTCCAATAGCACGGTACCCGCGACTTTCTCGGATGTTTTTGCGCTCCAATCTGAATAATCCTATTTATATTTTTATTTACAAACGCAAAAATTAAAATACTGAATTTGAATATTTCTCATGTTTCGAAAAATTTGATAATATTTTGTTAATAAATTAATTTTCTAATGCTATTTTTAAGGGTTTAAATTAATCTACCTTCAAAATGAAGATCGTATTGTAGAGTTAAGTTTATGACGTTGATAGGGGATTCTGGATCCTTCAGAATTGTTGCCATTGACACGAATCCAAGACACATGGATGTGTTGGCCAATAAATTGGTGATGATGGAGACACTCTTCCTGGGAGAGTCTGGTGATGCCAATACATGGAGCAGCACGTTTATTAGAAACCCGATTGTAAATGTGATATTTCCAAACCCAATGAAAGCTGCCAATTTCTTCCATTTCTTTTTCGTAACCGCAATGCTTAATTGAACTTCATTGGATTTTGCATCGTTGAATTGAAACTCATACAGACTCAATCCAAGTTTGCAAGTAATTTTGGAATACAGTTTGATGGCTAATATCATGTATTTATGAAGCATGGTTTATATGTTTGCGTGTTAAATTTAACACGGACACAATTTTAGTTTTTACAGTAATAAACCGCAGTTTATATTTTTACAGCGTGTCAATACGTCAGTGGTCAGTTCCGCACTGTCATCGTATTCCAATCTGATTCGTTAAATGCCTTCTGTTGTGCAACGCTTTGGTTAAAATCAGGCTCGTGCCCAAAAGGGGTTCTGTATGGGTACTTATGCACTCTCAGAATATATGATTTTGCAAACAGTAAAAAAATCATGTAATAAAATTTCTAAAATGCTGTTTTAGACTATAATATATTAAAATCACACCCAATCTTTAAACCAAAAGTATTAATTTACATCAAAATGGAGGACTGCGTCTAATTTTTTCTTGCCGTGCACCCCCTACTTTCAAATCTAATTACGACCCTGGTTAAAATAGAAAATGTAGTGTATATGTTTCTAGCATGGCATTTTAAATGTATTCAATAAATATTATTTATTGTTATGTAACACTCGAGTCTTATTTTTCACAGTTTTATATAGGAGTGTCCACAAATCTAATATAATACATCTTTTTAAATAAACATATATATAACCTAAGTAAAATATAAATAAAACTGAATTTGGAGCTTACTATCATGGTCCACTCTAAGCTACATACAGTGATTGGGATGCACACACAACTGACAAAACAAGCAAGCAAACATACAGGAAAGTAAATGCATAAATACCACGCAATTTCGGTTTTTGTAGTTATATTGGCGCCTTGCATTCATTAACTTCAATATTCCTGATTGAAATGAATTTGCCATTAACATGTTTTTTAGATTACTTCTGCAAAACAATTTCATGTACCCTGGCAAACGGATTTATTCTTTTAGTTTCGCTGTCTACACAATAACAACTTTTTCTTTAGCTTTACAAAGAAAAGATTGTCACGTAGATAAATATATAGTTTGATTATAGTATAGTAGAGGAAGTAAAACAATAATGCCAATTAACATTCATAGTCCGCAATAATTCGATTCGTGACCTTCTAAATATATGTTTATTAGTGCTTAAATTTAAATGGGTTAAATTAAAAATGAAATTTCGACAAAGAATAAAACGAATAAAAATTTTGCCCAAAAGAAATTTTTTCCGTCAATTTTAAAATGAAATCAGCACAAATTTTGGATGAGGAAAACCGATTAGTTTAGAGCCTTTAAAATGTAACATCCATGTATGATTTGGTGCTGTTGGATTTTTATATATAGATACATCCATTCCATGTATGGGATAGCCAACTAATTTTACTGCAGAACTATCTCACTTAATTTATTACACACGATAGGTTTTAGGCACCGAGTCATACAAAGATATACTAATTAGACGCACTTTTCCATCTACCTCTAAGGTTGTGATCGAATTTGACGAAATAGAATTTGGCGAAAGGCCATATTTTCGTTG
>JABASD010004791.1:0-14297 GCA_019776165.1 Pogonognathellus flavescens | reverse complement strand
GAGAACATATTGAAAACATTGCAGCTATTCATTCGCGAAGGATTCGTTAAGTAACCTCATTTTTTAAAGTGAACAAAATAGGAGTATTCACCCTCTGTAGTAATGATTAATGATATATTCTTATTTGTATAATGAATGCAACGAGATACACAATAATAATGATGCTAGGGAATTATAAAATTAACTCAATTTCATGTACAACACGGATGAAGCACAAAAGCCTTTTACATACTTCACAAATGTTGTTAGATTATTTATAGATGTCTATTATTATACTACAGTTACATTTTGTTGTTGACGCTACGAAAGGAAAGTAGTGAAAAGATATTAATGGAACTAATTTGATCTGATTAGTATGAATCATAGTTTTTCTTCAAATAGCTTGTTAACAAAAGTTGTTTCGATGCCATGTTACTCAGAGCCAGCCATGATTGAAAATAATGTATTGTGCTGTGCTGGAGAAAGTCTTCATATTATATGATCTATGTTTCCCTAATCGGAATTTACTGCACATAAAAGGCAGTCCCTGCTGTGAACAGTGCATATACCCGTTAGGAAAAAATACACGCTACCCGAGCCTTGCCAAAAGGATCTGTAAGCAATCATTAGGGAACTTCTAATTAGTCTTACTTAGACTTTAGATGAAAACCATTTTGTTCCTTCCAAAGTCATTACAGCAATTTCGGAGAAATTCCATTATCTCATAATTTCCTCATTCATATTCGTTTTTGTGGAGACGATAGTTGGATTGTTAAAATAGTTCGTGAAATTATTGAACCAAAGTTACCTAGTCTTTATAATGTGTACAAATCAATTTTCTTTTCCAAACTACGGGATTCAATTTAACGAGCATGAGATAACAAGTTATAATTTGAGTTTGAATTCCACAACTTAGGTTTCAATTTTATTTAAGTGCCTTGTTATAGTCAGTAGGTATATTAAGGAAAGTAGCGTGGGTGGTTTTCTAAATTTGAAATTAGCGACCTTTCCATTCTAAGTTTTCTGTTTAACATTTAAAACTTGCAAATATAGACTCTTGTACAATCTATGCATTGTAATACCAATTAGGTTTAAATTTAGTACAACTACCTATGTTCATCATGCATAAGTTGATAAACAGAGCGAAATTAAATATTAACAGGAGAAATGCTTGTCCATATTAATTTTGCACAAGGACTATGCAATTATAAAGAGTTTGAGTGCCTCTGTACATAAGTTATTTGAATGAATAAGGTTAAGAGAATGATTAACCTCGGCATTCATTCATCAGCTTAGAAATTACATAGAATATCAATCAATCAATCAATAGGTTTTATTAGGACGATTTAACAAAAGTTTTTACATCCTTTTACATGTGTTACATATAATATTAGTTTTAACAGACACAATAATGCACCCTAATAGCAATACATTATAAGAATACCTACCGCCAGAAACTGAAGATTATAACCTTTTGTACAATATTCAAACTATACAACTCGGCCCCCAGGAAGCTCCCCTTTTCGAGATACTATAATGACACGGGACAAATAGGACTGTTACAACTCACAACATAATATACCATCAGTATACATCACTAGGTCTCTAACATTATACGGGTATAGGCACACATTTATTTCTATCATTCTTACTCTAATAACATTAGTTATGCCAACATGAAGAAAAACCTCATAGGGAAAAAAATTTCATGTTAGCATAAACCGAATAGTATGATAATTTAGGGGACAAGTCTGGTTACCTTGCCTCAATACATTGTATACCTAAGCATACGGGTGTGCATAGTGGCACAAGAAAGAGATAAGATGAGAAGGTTTATGCTAATTAGCGATATTATACCTCACAATAGTATTGCTTCTAATAGGAGTAGGGAGGGTAGGGGCTGGCACTAGGCTAACTCATATCTATTTAAGTAAACATACATTTTAGAATGTTACCGAGTACAAGTAGTACAATTTATAAGATAAAGATTAGTAGGTATATATTATTTTATAAATGATCTATAACCTTACATTTAGTTACCCGATATCATAGAAATTACATAGAATATAGACATGGAGATTTGTATTATGTGGATATTTCTTAATAACCTCCCTGGGATTCTGAAGATTCTGAAGAAATGAAATATATGACACACACTTATCCTTTATCTATCATATATCTCCATTGTGAAGAATGCGAGCACTATACCTCTGTTTTATTATTTTATGTACCTAAAGCTTTAATGTAGTTGTATGGTATATAATATAGCCATAGAATATGCCATATAAAATATAACGGAGATCCTACAAGTAAGATATATTAAGTAAGCAATGGGTAGAAATATTATTGTCAGTGTTGCATGACAATACTAATCTGTTCATCTGCTGGCTGTTGGCACACAAGTTATTATTAATGTCTTTAGTTTACTTTGCTCTTTCCTTTTGTTTCTCTCATCTCACAGGGCAATTACGGTGAAAGTTTAGAGAAAGCAAACCTCTTTCCCTCCCAATTCATCATCAGCTCCTTTCTCTATCCAGGCTGCTTTCAGTAGAAACAAAGATTCTGATTCTATAATTCCAAACTTCTGATTCGTTTTGTTGGAGTTGAGAAAACAAGGGAAACGCAAACGAGGGCAGAAAAAAATACTTGCGTATAGAAATCAAGGCCTTCTTTTCATATTTTTAAAATGCAGAATGTAGGCAGGGAATAGAAGGTATAATAAAAAACTATAACCAAAAGTACAGAACAATAAATAATATAATATGTATTTATTTTTCATCATTGAATTTATTAGTATTTTTATTGTCTATTACGTATATTTAAGGGAATTTTTGTAATTCTTGATACAATTGTTACATCGTTTTAGAGGCATCTCTTCCTATTATACGGCTTAGGTATCTTCAAAAACCTAATAGGCCCGTGTAGAATTATTCAAATACCTATAGGTTGGGTAATTTGGTATTAGTATTAACATTGTGGCTTCTCGTTGTTCTGTACAGTAGGTTAGTACGTACATGCAGCTTTAGTTACTTGTATTTCATAGTATTGTTGGTCTTACATGTCTTATAAGGTAGAATCAGTACATACTTTGTCAGTAAACATTAGGTCATACGCGAACTCGTTAATATCAATTTTAAACGAAACAATTAGGACGTGGGTGCAGTAACAGTTGTATAAAATAAATATGTTTTAGGAGGTTGAGGCTGGTAGGGTAAATGTATAAACTAAGTACACCTACAGGATATAAAATATTATTTTCTCCTAAAGTTTTAAGCTGACGAAATATTATATCCTTTCATTCGAAAACTTCCTTTCTTTGCAATAATCGCACCACTTTTCCCTGACACATTTGCAAATTACTTCATTAATTACTAAAAATAGCAACCTTGCGAAGACTTATGTACTAGAGTTAGTAGTATCGTCTGGATCTGGATTATCTCACTCCATTTGCATAAAAACTAATACTGTACTTACTCCTAGATACTTCAACTATTTTAGCTACTAATAATGCAAGCATGTAATAAGCACTTTCACAGAATGCACGTGCATCATCCTTCGTAAAATTGTCATCTCTGTTTTGAGCACATAAAAGGAATACTTTCAAGGTAAACGAATGAATAAACTTGTGTCGAATACTCCCAGAACAGATGAAGTTACTTTTCTTTGTTGTAACCTACTAACTGTAGTTTTGGTTTCCCCCTGGGACATCACGGGCTCTCCGTAATATCTCTCGCATTAATAAAGTTTCCACTTCATTTAATTTCCATTCTACCGTATTCCACTTTTACCACTCATGCATTCCTATTTCCTATCCCTACGACACGTTTCCCATTTGGTTGATGAAGTGAATTAGCAGGAATTGGTCTAAAACCACATTATTGTCTATCAACCGCAATTCCTAGTAACTTGACTTAATGAAGAACACATACTTACAGATAATATTGCAATAATACCTCCTACGGACTAATTGTAAGCGATCTACAGTAAAGTAAGTATTTGAGTAGTATTTACCATGATAGTCATACAGTTGAAATAGGTATAATATTTAATATTACTGTAAGTTATAAGGAGTAAAAGTTCGCGTGATATATTCATTTCCTATTGTATTGCAATAAAATACTTTCCGTGTCTTTTGTGTAAAACCATGTGAAGGTATTCATCGTTTCAACTCATCTCGTCAGACAATAACACATCCACTCTGGAGATTTCCTCACCCAAGTATATGTAAAATATATTATTTCTCTAATGTGTGTGTGTCAAGTAGGTATATGTATAGCCTTAATGTATAGCCTTAATATGTACCTCAACTACGTTTATAAAGAAAATAACAGAAAATGAACCTGAGTGTAATCATTATATTCACTGAAATGAACTTTACTGCGTAAAATGAACCATTTTAGTAATTAGAAAATGAAATAGATCTCATTCGTAGTGATTTCTATCGATACAACGGAAAACCACACAAACAGGTACAGAAGCAATAATAGAATGTACTATCGTCAATTTTGTTAAAGTTCCAAAGTATGTTTCAGAGTATGTATAGGTATTATGGTATTATGTAGCAGTAGAAAGATAGCATCTCACTCCGTCTCTGCCATAAACACGAACAGTGTCAGTGTACTCTGAAGATAGTGAAGTAATTGAAGGTAATAATATTGTTGTGTTCCTTTGATAAATTAAATCCCCTTCACATGTATACCTATACACTCCACACTTTTGTAGTCCTTGTATTCAGCACTAATGAAATTTTGGCAAAAGTCTCTAGATAACAGATTAAATGCTAGTTAAAGCGTAACAAAGTCTAGGTAGGTATTAGGTATCTATATAGAAGAATCCTAAAGTCTGATGAACCCTATATGATGTTGATATAAACTAGGACTTATTGTGAACTTCGTATCTCTCGTCTAAAACATACATCTGCAGAGTAAAATAGGTATTCACAGACGATATAACAAACCCCGGAGTTTTTAATGAAGGAAAGGAGCCAAATGCTAATCGGTAAATTGCACACTGCAGAGATACCACACTTTCACAAGATTATCGAACTGTCTAGCACTTTTGTACAGATAGCATACAAATACCACATATACAGTAAGCAGTATAAGAACTACAATAGATTTTCTCTAATGTAATTTGTGTATGCAGCTATATAACTTGACTGCAGTTAGTGAACTAGAATAAAGTATAAGAAGACGATGCCAAAAAATTAGACTTTGTGAAAACAATGGACAGATGGGGAGTTTCATGAGAATTGAGCAGAATATCATGCATGCAGACACAGGACAATATTGTAAAGAACAAGCAAACAAGATCAAAATCCTATAATATTGTTGTTACTACTGAATCCGAAACGAGTGAATGAAAAAACGTAGTGCAATGGTAGAAAATTTTATTTGTTTTTGTTTCGTATGCAATCATAACATTTCCTGCCGTAGTATGGACTGAGTAAGTATTGTAAGTAAGATACGAGAATAAACTTTGTAGGTATATACTTATGTAGTATACTTCTTCAGTGTATGTATTTTAAAAATCGGGGAGAAATAAATGCCCGTTTGTGTAAAACATGTGCCGGGTCATAGATGGAATACGGAGAAACCCATCTGCTGTGCTATGACATGTCTGCGTCGGAATACAATAAGTAAACAGCATCTGCTTGTGTGTGGTCCTGATTCTTGAACTGTCTGTGTTTGACTGACTTCCACATCTCTTTTTTAACATGACGATGTTTTCTGTACTGTAATAGAGTTGTAATGCATACAGTTTCAATCTCTGGACAAATATACAGTTCATTCATCATTCATGAGTTCGAATGTCAATCATTTTTATATTTGCGCCACAGATTGTACAAAACAAAACTTTTCTTTTATTGTTTTTCAAGTACGAGCAGTTCTAAACCGTAAATCAACCCAGCTATAGCACTATCGTAGTTATTCCACACTGTGGTGATTATTTGATTTGAAAACTTTTTCTTATTCAATCAACATATTTTTACCATTTAAGAAAAATATCTAGTTCAAGTACAAATAACTTATAATTTCATCAAACTTCAAAAGAATTCAATAACAATTCAGTTTGTCCTTCAGACATTATGTGCCTTTGTTTTCTCCGTTGATGTTTATTATGTTAGGATAGTAGACAAAGATGCTTTGTTAAAAAAGGCATAAAATTACTATGCATAGCACGTGTTAAGTCAATAAAAGAAGTTTTCTTTGTTGAAGTATTTTTAGACTTTATATGATTGAGATTTTAGGATGATTAACTTGCTTATAATAATATTGCACTGTGTAATGTACCTACTAAATGTGTGTATAAAATGAATTCGTTAATAATTTCGCAAGACCATATTCATATTAGTCAGTGTTTGCAGCAAATGTCGAATTTGCCCATACATTTTTCACATCTTCAACAACACATCCCGTTGGAATCCATATGAAGAATTTATACTTTCAAAATTGTAGACATAACATAACTATCTTCATTTATTTATGTATTTGAAATGCTAAAGCCTTGCCTTGTAGTATTACGCAGCACAAGAATAAACGAATTACAACAATACAATAATGAAATACAGAGATATATTATGTGTACGTGCACAGTATTCTTAATACACACAGACCCTAAATCACAACTCTACAAATCTTGGTCTTATTGGAAGTACAAGAGAAGAATGCCGTGGAAGTAGGCAGTATATAATGTATGCATGCGGCAGCAGAAGCGGCATGTAAATTGTAAAGTATAGCAGTTGCTTTTTATTCGCGAAGATAAGTCGTCTTGTCCATACTCCTTTACAGTATCATGTGTACATATTATAAGTTAAATCCTTTGAAAGCTTCTAATCTCATTTGCATACTGGAAGATTACTAAAAGCTACTAAGGCAATGGCTATGCTATCCCTCCCCTCCTACACACAGAAATCCCATGGGAAGAACAAAGTACCTGTAATCTGAAACTGAAAAACTAATAAGACTTTGCATTTATTACTTGCGATAACTTTACTACATTAACTACCTAACTTTGAGTTAAGATCAAAAACTAAAAATATACATAATTTAATTCTATTTGAAAGCTATACTCAAACTAAATGTATACTATAGGATACTTTATAATATATCATTACATACAATATATTTAAAAAAAGTTTCTAATAAACTGAGTAAGTCTTACGAGAACAAATTTATACACAAGCCTGTATTGTTCTAAATAAAACTTTTTATGTTTATAATTTTTTTTATATTTTACAACTTTATTGAACCAACTTTCGTAGTCGTAAGAAATTCTATTTATATATCAGAGTCAGCAGTTACTTACAATGCAGCACGTTGTCGTGTATTAAATTACGTAGCATGTCTTTGTAAACAGAATGTACCTAAAAATATGGTGATTGATGGTGTCTCACAAAAAATAAAAACTCCGTTTTTTCTAAACCAGCCCTAGAAATGATATATATTACATGGAAACTATTTTATATAAGCTTTATTCAACTGTACAAGTCTGTAAAAAACTATTGATTGCATCTATGCATTGTCGTGTGAGTTACAAAAATAAAAGTCAGCAAAGTTCATATGGAACGTACAGAGTCATTGAAGTCAAGAGAGTGTATTAAATGTACACGTGTGTCGTCCAGCATTTGTTGCATGAAGAAGGTTGTTTGAATGTATAAAATCATTTTTGTATGCGAAATAATATGCACCTGAATGGAATGCGAAGGTGGTTTGGTTTTCAGTTCAGCAAGCAATTCAAGTAAAATGTTACTCCGTATTGTATTGGATGTAGTTCTGCAGCATGTTATCGTTATCGTATTATGTAATTAGACGTATAAAGTGGAAGATACCATTGCATGTAGGATTACTACTTCTTTATCGTGCACTGTGCACCTAAAAAACACTGTAACACACCTTGCATTTACAAGGGGTGATATTTAGACAGATTCTGCCTCAAAATTTTTAAATTAGCAGTTTTAAACGTGTTTTGTTCAGTAACCTGTATAATTAAAATAGTTAACGTAGATTTTTATACTTCATTTTTACTTTGTTTATAGTATTTCTGTCATATTTGAATTTACTCTGTAATATTATTTGAATTATGTACCTATTTTACTATCATAAACGCATTCAAAATTAATATTACAATCCGTTTGCTGACTTCTATATTTACCTTTTGTCAAATAGGTTTGTACCTTGTTTGTCTAGCTTAAACACTAAACACAGACGTAGACGTAACCTATTTAGTAGCATATTATTGTATATCTTTTCGTATTTAAATATACTCTCATATAGATTTCTGAGTGAAATGGGTGTTAGTTATATTATATGCCTACTTTAATATGTACTTCTTTTATTTTTTACTGTAAAGTTCATTTCATGTCAAGTAGGTTTATGTCATCTACTTAGCTTCATGCTGGTTCGTTCTATTTTTCATAACATAACATTACTTGTTTATTTACAGTATATATTAGAGATATCTTCCAAAACCATCCCTGGTTAGTTTGCAATATTATGATTTGTAAGTTTGTTTCTTGCTTCAACTAACAGCAGCAATCTTTTGAAAGATACAAATATTATGGCCATGAGAGTATTAGCAGAGATTCTCATTCATTACAACACAGGTTAGGTATTAGCATGACCAAATCCAGCTAGCAATACACATGGAAGATGCAACCGGTCTCAGTCTAGAATTAATGTGTGTATAATCCCCAAGAATGTACTTACAAGGCAAAATGTGTTTCATGCCCAGCAGAAAGCTCACAGATTTTTTCTTACAACTCGTTGTTCAATTTAATTGTATGCTCAATGTTCTTTTCGTGTAGACTAAGTAAGTACACACTAAAGCTATTTACTTTAAGCGAATGCGAATGTATGGAAAACTGGTATATACCGTTTATATCTGTCTTACGTTTGTATACAGCCTTTAGCCATAGCAAAACATTCAAAAAGAGCCACAGCTATACGCTTTGATACATTAATTCTGCATGACTGTTCTGTGCATTCTGCATTCATTTGTCATCCAACTACTAATAATAAATTATATGCAACCAACACAAAAACTTTATAGAAATGCATTTTCTTTTTTCTCTACAAAAAACCAAAACTTTTACAATAACAATTCTATTAAATTATTATCCATTATGTACATGTCATATACGTATCTGTATGTATAAAAAATATTTACACAAGTCTTTACACAGAATTCTCGTCATAACGTGGTAGGATGAAAGAATATCGTGTGGGATGAGTAAAAGTAAACTTGTTCTGTTATGTGTGGATCGTAATAGTATTACTACTGCAGGTATAATACCGGGAGGAGTAAATGGACAGGTGAGTGAGCGTCAAAACACTAACAAAATCCATCCTTCCTCTCACCTGTACAAAAAAATCATCCAAGGGCGAACGTAAAAAATTGCACTTTAATATTATACTGCCCAGTCCATCTGTCAGAATATAGGAAATGAATAAATGACGATTGTACAGTAAAATAACGTACCAACCAACACCACTATACGCCTAAAAGCAAGAAAAATCACAATTTGCACTTTAATTAAATTACACAGTCAACAAACCATATACGTATGACAATAAAGACAACTAGGTACGTACATGCAAATATAAAATGTCGAGAAATGAGAAAATTAATAAAGACGCGCATATATTAGAACGCAACTTATATTTACGTAACTTCATTATTTGCGCAGATAGACCTTTTGCGATTTAATTACTCGGAGGAGATGAATATTACTTTGTAGCTTCATTACCTATTTGGCTGGGATGATTCAACACGAATTTACTAACTCACTTAAGTTACATGCGTGCCACAGTCTATATCACTGTCAGTAATTGTCATACGCTTGATAAAATACAGACTATATATTAAGATTGGTGTATAATGTTATTAGTAAGTTATTATTTGCATATTACGTAGAAAGATTTTATAGGTATACTTTTCTTAAATACAAGGCCTTGTTGTAAACTCTGTATATAGATTTGATCTTCTATATAGATAAATTCCATGACGAAAGTCGCCTATAATAGATTTGACCTATAGATATTTTTTAGTGAGCTTGCATGCAAGTTTTATTAGAAAATCATTGATTTCGAAGCAGTAGCAAAATTCCTTGAACTCTGCAAACAAACTCTCAGACTTCTATACCTTATGGCAATATAGAAGTCATATACTACTAGCAGAAATACTGTTTACTCTACTAACTCTACACACAAGATTCTTTTTATGAACTGAAGTACCAATACATAATTCAAGCTTTCCAAAAATCCAAATCTGTTTTCTTGTACTATAGTAAGATGTAGTAGCTGTCATTCTTCATATGAATATAAACAACGATATATTGCACCTTGGTGTTCCTATATGGTAATAATATATTAGAATCTTGATAATATGCAACAATAAATTTTAATTCTAACGTAGTACTACACAACATAGTAATTCACATGTATAATATTTTTTCACGCAAGAATTGTAGTAGAAAACTATATAGAAATACTTTATTACTTTACAAGTCAAGTCAACACAGACGGAAGCCTTTTTACGCCTTTACTTTGCCTCACACACACACACACACAGTCTCAATTATTATTGCACAATATTTCCCTTATACGAGTAATAATTTCCGTCTTGGTTTTCTTACAGTTGTACTTGTACTTGTGTATTTATATAACACACGGATACGACAACTAATACTAATAGTTGTAGCAACACGAAATAAAACCCTATATACCTAAATACTACTACCTATACTAACAAAGCTATAACATTTTAGCTGTATGAAATACGGCAATTTCCTCCACTCTCTTACATACATTAAGTGTACGTGTCATTCTTATTATTATAGCGGAACAAGCTGTTATATAAATATATAAATATGTCGTAATGTAATAATGAAGGGATATCATGTAAGTAATATATATTAAGTAGGCATCCTTATTACGTATAAGTATATATCTGAGCCATGTACCAAGTATGTACCTATAGGTATAAAATAATATAAGTTTGTTCTAAATCTATTTCGTGTTTGCGACTAGGAAGAATGGATGATGAAGATGGGGACGGCGATGTCGACGACGACTTCCAAACTCTCGTGTGTTTTTGTTACTGGTAGGTAGCTATGTGTTTGTACTTTGTATAGAGACTCTGAGTGAAAGAGAGGCCTTAAAATATTATAAGAGTGAACATCTGCCTCTCTCTCTCTGCCTTTTCTTTTCTATTAGTCTCGTCTCCACTCTGCCACTATTTCATATCCGCATTATTCCTTCTTCTTCCTTTCAGTTTCATTTCCTCCTCACCGAACTGAATTCGAAGTCGGAGTGGATTCATCAGCAGCAGCAGCAGTAGGAGAAGCAGCAGCACACAGCGACTATTTGTTTCTTCTCCAACCGTCGTCGACCGTTTCGTTCTCTCTTTCCGTTGTTCCGTCGTCTCTGAGTATTTTGCCACTAGTGTAGAATTGGACACGAAGGAGAACACACTGTGTAAAACCAACGTCTCATACCACAACGACTACAATACATACAATCGACTTTACTTAAGTCTCTCTCTTACTCACACTGTAAGTAGTAGTAAGCCAAGTTGATCTAATACTTCTCTACGACTACCACTACTACCATTGTTTTATAATTCCTCTTGAGCCACTACTACCACCACTATTTCTACTGCTTGCGTAGAGATAAGTGGTACAGAAGAAGTATACAAAAACAGAAGTATAAAGACACAAAGAGAAGAGTTGCATAAAATCAGAAGAAGACAACGTAAGTAGAATAATAGTTTAGCTACTGATACTGATAACACTTTAACTACTGTACTGCATACTGTGTGCATACTCTATTCTCTATATAGTGTCTATAGCTATACAGACATGTAAGACACAGACTCTGGTAAGACACACACAGACATACAGACGTCGCAGTATTAGTGTATTGTATTTTAATGGATAATATTCTTGTCTTTATAATACTACTAGCAATATCAGTACAAGTTGTACAAGTGAAGATGTATACACACTCACAGTAAGAATATCGCGCAACGATAATATTATTCTTATCCTTCGCCTTCCATATAAAGTTTTATTATTATGTTGTATTGTTCAACTACACGTATGAATGCGTTTTTGTACCTACTGCATTCAATTGCCCATTGCCCCTCTCTCTCATCCTTCATATAGAGTGCAAGTACTATATACATTGCACATACACATTCTGTCCCTTAAAAGATACCGGACTCATATTTTACTTACACAGGACATAGAACGGCATGTCATGCACAAAACATGGCAATGTTGCTATAAATGCATGTACGTATTAAATTAACATTAATTCTATTTCTATTATTATTAGTAGTATACTATACGTACATTTCAACTCGCATAATATGTACCTATCACAATTATTTATTTACTTGTGGCAAAATTCCTTCTTACTTTTCAAACTTGAGTTTCCTGCGGTTTACAATTATTAAAACTCATTATCAGTATCTACATACGTAGAATACCTACATAAATTGATAGTTTTAAAGCTTAAGGTTAGATTTGAGAGTTATGTATGTGTTTATGTAAGTTTAGGTATACGTGGTACATCTACCTTTTACAATTACACGACAGTTGTTGTATATAATTTGTGTATACTTACGAGTTGAGTTGATAAGTAGTGAGCTTTTTAATAAGTAAGTAACTAAGGAGTTCAGTATACTGCAAGTTGAGTTGGTTAGTGGTAGGTCTATGAACGTACATGTATTTACGTACTCCACCGATATACTACTTTTATTCTGATTGCATTATAAAGAGAGGAGTTGTTATTGTGGCTGAACTAGAAGTAGAATTACTATTGTGCAGATATTCTAAAAGACAAGATCTCTTCTCTTTCTGTAAGTTCTCATTCAGCTCAGGCAGAGTTTCACACACAGAGAGCTTGAGGGCTTGCTGGTTGGCAAACTGTGTTGTGTCAGTCAGAGCTTTAGCAAAAGAGAGGCTTGCCCTGTCTTCTCGTTTCTGTATACTCCATTCTGTACTTTATACTTTACGTCAGTGCTCACCTTGCCCATTACATATTCCACAGTATATTATACAACTACCCACCTATGGTGCTAAAGTATATTTTGCCCTGAGAGATAATTGTAATAATAAATTCTTTTATAGGAAAACTGCACTTGCTGATAGTTCCATTCGATCAAATTGCTACATACTCACGAATTGGTGGATTGGAGGGAATAAGGAGAAGAAAAACTGTTAAGCTGAGATATTCCAAACGTTTATGTACATTTATTATTGCTGTTGTCGTCATTTCTTCTTCGGAGTTAATTTAAAAAGTGCTTGCACGGATATTACATAATAAAACTTGCAGAAAATATTATCCCGACCTAACCGTTGGATCTGTATCGGATTGCTAATAAAATACATATAAGTGTTATATGTATTGTAATATGAAGACTACTTTTAATGTTACTTGCTGTGTGTAATAATAAACTGTGTAAAGAGTGCTGGTCCTGTTAAGCAAGTCGAAATTACTTGGAGATACAAGCAGTTGATATGTAATAAAAAATCGTTCATTCACTCTGAAGTTTATCGTGTACGAATCTATAGACGTTTCTTTTGGTTATAAATTGGATGGATTTTCCGCGATACTCGTCAATACTGCAGTTGTGCACATAAATACTTTTCTTATTGTTAGAACTGTGAAGAAGTGCAAGTTAGTAAAGTATTTTACGACTTGCAAAAGAAATCACTTCGTTCCTGCTGCTGACTCAAGCAAAACATCCTTTTCTCGTGGAAACTCATCCTGTTATAGTTAACGTAAGTTCAGTTTAACTTTGTTCTGTATAAGGTTAACGTTAATATAATACAAGGAAAGATTATTGTGTAAGAATTTGTTAGATATGTATTTATAAGTGTAAGTTGTGTATGCACGTAATTATGTACACTTGTTTTCCATCCATGGGGCTATACAATTCATGCTTGTAGAAATCACATGCAAATACTCCCAGCGCAAAAGACAAGAGACACTTGATACAATATCAGTAGGTATACTTTACAGAGATAGGGATAAGGACACACATAAATTTATTATTGCTAGGTAATCGTATAATATATGGAGTAGAGTCAAGTACAGTGGTGAGACATATAAAAAGATGGTACACTAAACAGTAGTATATGAGCTGTCCGACCACAAACAGAATATTCTCAGCAAATTAATCTAATGAGAGTTTACTCTAAACAGTGTTAACGACGGGCAGGGAGAATTGTAAAATTAAGTATTTAAGTACTTAAGCCATTTGGGTCCAGGTAGACGGATTATAATGGTTGGCCAACCTTTATAATCCTT
>JABASD010004790.1:0-14298 GCA_019776165.1 Pogonognathellus flavescens | reverse complement strand
GGGAGATATGAATAAAAATTGGCAAAAGGTCCAAGGAAACGAGTTTAGGGAAAGGCTTTTGCCGCGAGAATCAAAATACGAGAAAAGCATTTACCCCGCTTGGTATGAATAAGCTTTTGCCTTTCTCTGTGCACGAATCTCTGAGCTTTTGCCTTTCTCTCTAAGCCAGTCCCTGCATTTTCATCTTTTCCCCTCAATATTTCTCAGTGTGTGATTAATTTTTTGAACAGTTAACTTATTTTAATAAAACTATGGAATCAATCGATAAGCAGAATCAATTACAATTTATGGAAATTATTAAAGAATTTCCTATCCTCTTAAGTAAATCTCAACTTCCGGTGGTAAAAGTTAAAAAGAAGAGAGCATCACGCAAGTATTATTGAAATTGAAAACCTCATTAGGGGTAATTTATACCAAGGACTCACTGTGTAAAAAGATATCCCGCATGAAAACGAGCGTTAAAACAAAGTGTGATGCCAATAAAACTGGCAATAAAAAAATTAACATGTGTCCGTGGGAGAAAATCATGTTCGACCTCATGAACGCCGAAACAAATCCGTCAATATCTCGAATTCCCGTAAGTTATATCATTTTTCAAACATTCAACATTATTCGAAATGAAATTCGAATAGAAGAAAATGAAACCTTTAATAAAGTCATGCATTTCATTAATTATTAGGGAGCTGTCTCAACTTTTGAAAGGTCTGATGTACTCCCCGTTGTCTCAAACTGTTCTAAAACTCCTCTTCAAATGCTTTCCGTTAGCTAAACAATTTTCACTTTAAAATTGCTTAAATCATAAATAATCATTACTAATAAATGCGGTTTATTTGTGCAAACAGGAAGAGAAATCAACACACGAAAGCATGGGAAATGCAATCGCCTTAATAGACCGGACTATCTCGCCTTGCTCTACATCTGAACGAATGTGTATTATGCCTCTAAAGTTTATGCTATGCTTCAAGTGATGGTAAAATAATGGCAAGTACAAGAAATAAATATGTTCAGGTAAAACGAATATTCTATCTTGTAATACTATTTACTTAAGCCGAATTGAAGAGAGATGTGAGCAGTGTGAACGTTTAGGTAGGAATCTTAGATTTTACATTGAGTTTGAGATTATATAGAAAAGTTTGAGATAAGGTTGA
The DNA here is from genome assembly GCA_019776165.1 of Pogonognathellus flavescens. Lineage (NCBI taxonomy): Eukaryota > Metazoa > Arthropoda > Collembola > Entomobryomorpha > Tomoceridae > Pogonognathellus > Pogonognathellus flavescens. Next base: position 13,150 of record JABASD010004790.1, on the reverse strand, counting down.
CAGTCAGATTTCAGGTATACAAATTGATAACGCGAATGAACCTTAAATCTACTCTTAACTATACTTGTACAAAAGTCGTTAGCGACCAAGAGAAGGAATGCGGATAACTGCCGCCAGTAGTCAATACACAAATTAGGATGAATATATTGTACTGATAATTTGTATAGCATAGAACATGAATAAATTAGCATAGTTTACATAGTCACATAAATATAGCCTTGAAAGATCGAGTTTACACATAAGTCAAATTGTCTTAAATATTATATTCCTTTTACACATTCATGAAGGAACTGAACAACATCTATACAAACGATGTCAACAAACATACCGCCTCCACCAATATGCAATAAAAAACGAAGAGATGCAACCCAAATTATGAATCAATATGAAACTGAAGACACAAAATTGTTATCTACGTCCCAGCTGCAACGGCTGGTTCTTCTGGAGCAACTTCAAGTTTTAAAGTTAAAGAAACAGCGTTTACAAAACCCATCCCGTTCTACCATCGAAAGTCAACAAGTCATTACTTACGTGGTTTCTTCTAAGGAAAATAATATTGGCAGTACCGAAATAGTATCCTACAACGATAACAATAATTAACGACCATAACCAGGAATCTGGAATCACGAGGTTCAGATTTGTTTGGTGGAAGTTCGGATTTCGATTTATGACGAAGTAAATATTTATATGGTACATAAATGCAGTAAATAATCGTAATAATTATTAATCAGTTTAAACGTGTTGAAGCTTCAGAAATCATATCCGAGTGTGAGCATTAATATAAATTTGTGAATTGAAGTAAATATTTATACAATACATAAATGCAGTAAATAAACCGAATAATTATTAATCAGTTTAAACCTGTTAAAACTTTAGAAATCATATCCGAGTAATGAGCATTAATATTAATTTGTGAATAATAAGCTAAAATAGTATGGATTAGATTATCGTTCAAATTTTGGATCCACAATTCTTAGAAAAGGAATAATATGTTACAGGTATAACTTAGTATTATCATAATCAAACGTTTTGGTAAAACATTTTACATCTTGCATCTATATCTTATCTCATCTACAATTTACCGAATCTTCTGTAAACATAAAATGATATGAACTTGACCACAAAGAGTTGTCCAGCATTTAATTATTCATTAAAATTCTAGCCAATCGATTTCTCTTCTCTTGTCCAAGTTGGCGAATTCTTCTTGCGGGAATTTCACGCTGATCTGTTGCATCAGGATTATTTTCGGGTGTCTCATGTAATTCAGCAAAGTCGTCAGGGTCATTGAGGTACTTTGCAACGTTGTGTAAAACTACGCAAGTATAAATGACAGTAGGAACCGTTGAAAGTGAGGTTCGCACTTTGTAATGTAGAATTGGGAATCTTCGCTTTAATTGACCGAAACATCTCTCAATTATGACACGGTCTTTAGCATAGATTTTGTTGAAATTTTTTTCTATGTCATTAGCAGGTTTTTCATACGGTGTAATCAGCCAGGGAGAGATAGCATAACCTGAATCACCGATTAAAATGCAGTCACCGTTAGTTTTCATGATTTCAAATATGTTTGAATTTTTGAAGATTCTGCTGTCATGCACTGACCCAGGCCATTCAGCACTGATACTGGTAAAAATTTCCAGAGAATCACAAGTAGCTTGCACGTTGAGACTAGGAAAGTTTTTTCTATTAATATACTCGTCTCCATCTTGTTTAGGTTTTGGAATTCGAATATGTGTGCAATCTATTGCACCTATTGCAGTTGGCATCTTGAACTTTCTTTGCCATTTTTCTTTTGCTGCAATTACTTCTGCAGGAGTCTCAGGAAATTTGATCCAAAGATGAGCCTTTGCCATTATGCTTTGTCGTACCTGTAATTAAAAATGAATAATTAAATTCTTTTTGAAAATCACTTTCATTCGTATTCAATTAAATAATTTATATTGTTCAAATGGAAGAAAGTAATTTTTCACCTGGTGAATGGTTTTGCTCACAGTGGTCTGATCGACTCCAACGTCTTCCCCTACACCGCTTTGAAAACCTGGATCGCCCATATAACGCAAAAATATTTTCGTTTTTTGAATATTGTTTAAAGCACCACCTCTGGTCTCTAAACTTTCTCCTAGGAAGTGCTCAGAAATCCATTCGACATTTTCTTTGTCGAATCTATACAGGAATCGGTAATCACAATCACGCGTTTCTAATCGTGTTTTGTACTCTTTTTTGGCTCTAACCAGTCCAACATTTATGAATGCCATGTTTTAAATGTCGAAACTTATAACACCGAATCAGTGAACACAATTTCGATGAGGAGCGAGTAGCTGTTGAGTAGATCGGTAATTTTGGGGCAAATGCTCGAAGGTAAAAGGTTTACCTTTAGTTTTATTCATACCAAATTCCGGCATTTGCCTTACAAGAAGGAAAAGGTTGGGGAAAAGCTTTTTACCTTTTCTCGCTTTCGTAAAAACGGGAAAAGCTCAGATTTTTATTCATATCAATTGCAGGGATTCTCTCATTTTCACCAGAGAAACGCTTTTCCCCATCCTTATTCATACTACCCAATAAAGTTTCACACAATCACAATCAATCCAACAAAAGTTTTTACAGAAATAATCAGGGTTATCGAGACAATTATAACAACAATTACCGACCACGTGGCAATTACCGTCGTGGTTTTGGTGATAGAGGTCGTCCCAAGATGCGTCCATGGTTACTTTTTTGTTTAGTTCTTCTAAGGTGAGGAAAAGTGAATATTCCTTAATAATAACTACTGGGACATCTCCTAATTAATCTGTCCCAGCAATTTAATGAATACAGTCCCAGTTCTTATTTTTCCATTCATTAGGCAAACAATCGACTTTTCCTCACCTGAGAAACCAAAAACTGTTTATTTCAGAAATAAATAGTTAAATTGACGAGCCTTGGGTCGTCCTAATTTTGGACGTAATAGACATTTTTATCGTCCAGGCTACTACTACAACTCTTACTATAATAACCCTGTGCCAATTTCCCTAACAATCCACCACCTCGTACTAACATACCAGCTTTACCTGCACCTCAAAACTATGGGCCCAGTAGTTATAACAACCAGAGGTCGATTACAGGTCATATTATATGTACGAAATGCGGAACTGTCGGTCATACTGCCATGTTCTGTCCGGGAAACGACCGTACGTAGGAGATTCCGAAGTTCCTCCTACGTACGACCCTTCAGAAACCCTCAGCCTTAACACTTTTAGCTTAAAAACTCCAATGTTACTATTTGTAAACCTCTTAATTAATGACAAGTACACAAGCATTTTAATTGACACTGGTGCATCTATCTCAATTGTTAGACCTTCAGCGATTAATAATTCAAGTCCGGAACCACTAGAATATGAGAAATTGCGCGTTTCAGGAGTTACTGGTTTGATGGAAATTGACAGTTACGTAGAATTTACTATCAACTTTCATTCCTGTAACAGGGATTGTAATATAAGTGCATGCAGTCTCCCATCGTTAAAATATCCCGCCATTTTTGGTAACGATATATTACGACAATTAGAGCTCTTAATCAACTATGGCGAAAAGTCTCTTTACATGTTTGGAATTCCGATTCCCTTTTATACAAGCCTGTGGGAGGCTCACCAAGAATCTATTAAACTGAATCATAACTTAAAAATACAAAAAGAAAATAATGAAACTTTACCTGGCAATCAAACATTAGAATCAAACCAATATGAAATTAATATGATTACCCATGATGAATTTGAAAATTATAGGTTCTCACACACATCAGATAGATAAATAAATTAATTAACTAGTAATTGCTATTTCTAAAACGACAACCTATATAGTCACAAAAAGAATCAATCGTTGTACATTCACAATTATAAGTCATATTTAATCTACATAGGTATAATAATCAATGGGTTTACTAGTTACTAGGCTTTAATATCTACTGACTCATGACTATGACGTTTATTCACGATAAGTTCACGCAACAGCTTTCTGAAACTACCCAATGTGTTCGCAGATTTTACTTTAAGCGGAAGTTGATTCCACATACTCACCCCACGATATTGAAACGACTGTCTAAACATTTTAAACTTCTCTTTTGGCATTTCCAGGTTCAGTTCTAATTTACTAGAGCGATCTCTCTGTATCACTTTCCATATATCGGTTAGCTCAGAAGGATATAACTCCTTGTGAAAAATGAGTGGATAAATAGTGCTGAGAACGTTATACTGAATGCACTCATTAACTGTTAATATATTAAATTCATCATAGAGAGCAAAGTAATCCGGAGGACTTTTATTACCAGCTAAGCTGCTGGAAAAAACTTTTTCTTCCCGGTATCCTAAAAAAAATTCCCGATTATTCTAAACCATTTCCCGATTTTTTAGTCACAAAATACATTGGCAAAAATTTGCAAGCTGTTTTTTGCAAATTTTTATTTTTGCCTGCGTTTTAACAAGGAAATTTTCGGCTTCGCCGAAAATTTCCCGGTATCCTGGATACCAGGAAACCTTTATCTGCTTATAGCTATAAAAATACTTAATTAAAAAATCATCTACTATTTTTTTAAGCTTGCCCGGAATGCAAGGGATGCAGGTTCGAATCCTATCATACTCACCACTTTTTCTGCTCTTTCTGTTGCATATGTGGTAATATTGAAATGCTTAAAGCCATGAGTCGACATAAAAGGCAGCATAATATTGCTATATTTTTCTTTTAAGAGGTCAACATTAAAATCACCTAATACAATAATTTCTGCATATTTGCTAGCCAAGCTAAGCAAATAACTTGAAAATTCATTTAGAAATCCCATCGAAACTTCTCCATTTTTATGCTTACATTCTGTAAGAGGAGAGTTTGGATGCTTATAAACACACGTAACTATGAAAGGCAGTGTTTGCTTAAGCTTGATTATTATGGAAAATACCTCATTATCAACAGAAAAATTATCAGATTTTGCTAGCGCTTCAACGGATAACTTTTCATTCTCTTTTACATAAACCATGATTCCTCCATACCCATTGCCCTTATCAGCACGGAAAAGAGTATATCCCGATATATGGTATAGATTGGTCGGAATACACTCCTTACCATGAGATTCACTTATGCACATTACATCCAACTTATAATCATGAAGCAGAGTCTCGAGTTGATCGACCTTAGACAGTAAACCATTTATATTAATGTGGGCGATTCTAAAGCCTTTGGAGATACTGACAGAATGTAATTCAGCTTCGTTAATAGGAAATAGTCGTTTGTAAGATGGATCAACCGCATTTAAATACTCATTAAGCGAATTTGAATCATCAATATTATTCAATAAACTCTCAAATTCATCATTGTCAACACCATGAAATGGAAAAAGGCATCCCATACAATAAAACTGGGAACAGTTTTTATTGTTTTTAAACCCACTAACATTCGGCATATGACAACGATGAAATGGGAGTTCACAATAAAAACAATAAGCAATTATGAAATGCTTGCTAAATTTCAAACAGCACATACCTCTAATGATATTAGTAGAGTGAATATGTTTTTGAGATCTCAATTTCGCTTTACATTCATCACAAATTAATTTATCCGAATCAACAGAATTAAATACACTTACAGAAATAGATGTACATAACCTATGGAAATACAGTTTACACTTTTCACTGTAGAATCCAGATCTTCTGTTGCCCAGTGTATTGCACTCAGCACAGATTGCACCTTTAGATGTAGCTTTAGGGCCCATAGTATAGACTGCAGATCCGGCCGGCCAACTTTATTGAAAGCCGGCCAACTTTATGCAATCCTTCAAATGATAATTTCCTGTGCAAATTTAAGAGTGGCGATTCTCTGACAAAATAATGAATAAATTCGGCAGTTTTAATGCTCGCTAAGAGACGTCGTTTTCAACGCGGTTATAATATATTATGAAAATCAGCATTTTCAATTAGTGAAATAATAGCATTAATCAACACATGAATACAAATATTTGATATGCTCATTCAGTTATGTAGGGAGTGTGTTTATTAAATGTGTAAATAATAGTAAATATGTATGTATATGATTCTGTGTCTGTGGAATAAATATAGATTTTTTGAGCGAAATGTTATTATGTTAATCATTTTATGTGTTAATAATATATTATCGCTGTATGTAATGTGTTCCTTGTATAGTAAATATTTTGTACATTAGTGCAGTGCATGCCATTGAATACGGCTTTTATAATAGAGTAGTAACAAATGTACATCATAATAGTATGAATAGCTAACCGCAAGTATTGTGGTTAAAATGTTCTGACAATTGTAAGCTATTATTATTTACGTACTAGGTAATATTCATACAATTGCGTGCGTGTGTAAGTATTTACTTAAAATTTGTCCTGTAGTTTTAGTGACACATTGTATGCACTATTTTATGACTGTAGTGATATATTTCAATAAATTATAAATACAATTTGGAAAACAAGGGCTCATGATAAAGTGAAGCTATTCAAATTGGCATAATATTTAACGCATCCAAAGCATTAGGTAAAGGTCACCAAAATTGAAAACAAATTGTCTAAATAGGAGTTTGACCCAAAATGAATTATAAAACACATAAAGTGTTAACTAATATTTTATAAAGCAATGAAGTTAATGGCCATTTAGTAATTCTAACACATAATGGGGAAGCAATGATTAAATAAATACACAATATTATAAAAATTCGGAACGTAATATACTTCACTAGATTATAATAGAAATAAGAATACACGTTGCTTTAATATTGGTAGCATTTTTGCTAAAAGAATACATGTGAAACAACGTTGATGTCATGCTTTATGTCTAACTATATATATCATAATTTTTTATACATTTTGAGGCTTGAAGCTGCCATTTTGAATTTTTTGACATTTAATGAAGATTTCGTTTTGCATCCTTTTAATTCTATTTGAATGCGAGCACGGCCTCCATTGTTCCGACACATATAGCGTAAAAGAACCTTGGCATCTTTGCCTTGTATATATATGAGTAGTTGCCAATGTTGAATTTCAAAGGTACGCATGTCCTTTGCATTTTCGAAAAGATTTTGCCCTCCTTCTCGGTGAAATTCGGTCCCTCCGAATAGTTCCACGAATCCAGACACTCCACAGAAGTTTCGTAAATGAATGAGCCTAGAGCCAGGGCCATCAGCCACCCCAAGGTGGCAATGAGTGAGATGACAATCAGGATTAATGCTGACACCAGACTCAAATGTTTCATTTTGGTCATTAGTACGAAATTAGAGATGTAGATGGTCCTCTTGAGAATATTTTGGAGAAACATCAACAGGGTAGAAAATATGTGGTTGGTCATTTGCAAAGTGATGGTCATCGAATTTTTTACCAGAATTATCGATTCCAATTTTCTGATTTCGCCGGTTGACTTGTAGTCATCTTTGCCAAAACTGAAAATATTATAATATGTGATCAAAAACATTATTAAGTGGTGGAACCACTTCATAGTTTTATTCTGTCCATCTGTCTGTCCGTCAACGCACACACACTGTGTGCGAAATTTACCCTGAATTAGAGGTCATGAAGAAAATTTACAATAGACATAGTTGTAACTCTTGACCTCATCTACAATATGACAGGGCCAAAACATGGGTCATGAGGTCATCCCAAGGTCAACCGATAATAAATCAAAATATGACCACTAGAAGAAGTCATGGAAAAAATGACAAAAAAGTTGTTCCCCTTGACCTCGGCTACAACATGGTGGGTCAAATCAAAACATGGGGTCATAAGGTCACCTAGGTAAACCCATTAAAACCCCAAGTTCCCCATGTTCCACCACTTTTCTATAATGCTTTACCATAGTTTATTTTTATCGTGTACCCATAGAACAACAATCGATATTTTACCTAATTTCATACAGAAACAGTTTTCCGTTAGCGCCCAATATCACTGCCAAGGCTAGCACAAAATTGATTGAGCAGTTGAGAGCGAATGACAAATGAATGTAAACCAATGCGATGGGCCAATATTTATATAATTTTTGATCCTCTGTCTTCAACTTTGACGTCACAAAGTAAAGATCATCTGGCAGTAACAATATCCCCATTCCAAATACTACAGCACCAACGAAGATTCCCTCGAAAAGGAGAAAGAGAAAAATTTCTGTTTTGCCCACCTTCTGTTTATATTCTGGTCTGAGATACATATCTAAAAAAAATCACATGAATTTATAAATGAACAAATTTAATTTTTAAAAGATTTGAGATCGAATTCTTACTTCGGAACTGAGTTCCCATGCGGAAAGAGCTATTCATCAGAGAGACTATTCCGTTTGTGTGGAGAAGGATGGTGTAGATTATGACAAATACTCCACATGTGGCTGCTATGTAGACATAAGTTTTGCAATACACAATGACATCCCCAGTCGATGTATTTTGAATGGCGCCTGCAATTAAGTATGCCAACTGCAGATGATAATTGAAGAGGTAAACCCCCCATTTTATCCGTCCCCATTTGGATTTGTCAATTTGAAGATAGTCGCCGTTTTTATCATACCAGTCCCATTTGAATGGAATCCCACCACAAAAATTGCCCAAGCGAACAATCCATGAACAAATACGAATAGCATGTTTCGTTACCATTCCGTATTTGAAATGTATCTGGCTAATACTCAAACTTCTTTAGTCAATTTCCATACATATCGCTATTCAGAGGCACCGGCGAAATTGTTTTCAGGGTCCCGTGTGAAACAAAAATGTGTAGATGCAATTACATTACACGCCCTATGAGAATACATTAAGCAGCAATCATGTCCAGTAATGTTAGTTTCAGCAATTAAGCGACTCAATTTTAAAAATAACACAAATTAATTTGACCGAAAATAAAAAATTAATTAAGGTTATTGCTTGTCCTGTTGATTTTGCTTTTTGTCTTAGATTGTTTTTGTATTAAAGCAAATTTGAGACAACTTGTTCGTGGCTAAATGAGCAATGCTTGCTAGCCTGTATTGCATGATCACCCTCTATATTATTTTTTAAGATAAGTTTCTAAGAAATGCGCCTACATTGAAAATGCTTATACGCTTTAACTGGATGACTGGGTTTAGAAACTTTTGAGCGTAATTTTTGGGATCGTTAGCAGTCAAATCTGACAAAATCATATTTGGAAAAAGTCGGAGAAATATTCAAATTGCTCTTCCATGGTTGAGGTGGTATGCTTGTCCAAATTGTACCATGCTTGAAAATTTTACTAATTGGAACGACATATACAAGGAACTGTTGTATTTTTTACTTATTTCACTGTGTGGAATTATGCTTTTCTAGTACACTGGAAAATAGTTTAAAATAATGTTGCAATTGCAATAAACTCCAAAAATCTGCGTTTCCAGATACAAGCTTAATAAAATATACCAATCTATTTACAAATTTTACATTTACAAACTTCTCCGATTTCCAAATTAGAATTTAGCTGACTAATAATATTCAAAAATGTGGTGTCGAATTGTTTATTTGATCGCAGTATTTGTTTGACAGCACCATACAAAGGAAGCTCATTTCTGCTCGGCTATTCTCTGAGACAGAAATCTATAACATGACAGTAAAGAACTTTTAGAGGACGGCACAATCGATGAAACCATAGAAAAGAAACGTGGTCGTACTGTATGCCCCCGTTTAAAAACTAAACTTAATTTCTCAGAAATAAAGCAATTGATGATTGAAGTTGTAAGAACTCTACCCGTTCTCAAGGCACACTTTATTGCGGCTCACTCAACATCGTTAATCTTAACAAAATATCGAGTTTTTAAATTGTTTTTTTTTGCGCATTGCACCATTTGCCTATACCAAAGGAACCGGTATATTATGTCCTTGAATATTAGTCAGTACTAAATATTTATTTTTGTATTTATATTCATATAATATGTGCACATTTTTTACGTGACCATCAAATACTGACGAATGTAAAATAATCTTCAAATATTTAGAAGGGCGTAATTTAATTTTTATTGACATCGATTTAGTTGTTAGTGTAAAATTACCAACTACTAAATTAAACATTTTACTATTGATACTGGACTGAACCAGCATAAAAATTTAAGCATTTACACAGAAGTGCTTACAGTGGAATTCTATTCGAGAGGAGCCACAATTTATTAAACTGGATTTTGTAGGAGAAAAGGGTATATGTAATACCGTCTGGAAGTATGCCATAGTGACAGAAAGTGCCTACCTGTAAAAATACAGTGTTCTCCAATACTTTTTACTTTATTTAAACGCAATCAGAAATGTTTTCTGTATTAAGTAGCGCAAGCTACTTTATAAGAATGGTGGCTACGTCTGTCTGTCTGTCTGTCCGTGACCAACATAACTCACAAATTTAGAAGCACAAAACAATGTTTCTCACATGATAATTCAAGTTCAACAGTGCCACAAAATGAAAATCCGAATAATGTAAATAAAACTATGTAAAACAAGACTGAACGCTTATTGAAGACAGGTCACTGAATTTATCAGGGGACATAAGCTACAAATAACCCTGTGATAGGACCTGGGATTCCCCGTCGTTCGGTTCCTTTCTTTGTTAGCAAAAACAAGTGTATATAACACCGATCGGAGTAAACAATTCCAGCCTTAAATCAACATTGTTTCCTCTTTCATCACGCATGTAATTCCATTTTAATACGGCTATAAAAGTATCGCAATCGATTTGGCACAGCATACAATCAGTGAAGTGGACAATTTTGCTGTATTGATATGACACGTAGATTTTGACGGTGTGTTAACAATGTTCAACAACAAACTCTTATTATCGTGTCCCATTCTGATTAGCAGTATAAACAACGAGGACCTTCATTTGAAATAAATAGTATTAGAAATTCAGTGTTTATAATGCGAAGCATTTCTGAAATTATATGAAGAATTTACTTAAAAAATCAAAGGTCTTGAATAAATTCAACGATTCATCACTTTTTTTCATTTTATTACTTGATTTACATATACAGTTATAAATCCCCATCATGCACAAATAATTCTTGAATTTTCTTGGACAAACAGACATTAAACGTAGTTACACAAAAGTATCGTGGAAAAGTTACATTTGATTAATCCAACACATGATTCTGTAATATTTGTTTGCGTAGGTATACATTCTGTCGAACTTTGTTCTATTGCATGCGAGCTAAAAGTTAGATTGAAAGTCGTTTGATATAATACGTAGAAATGGTGGAAGGAAAAATACTTATAAATTCCAAGAGTAAATATAGTTCGGCTGGTAACAACAATGGCAATATCCAACACACGAAAATTATTTAAATTTTAATGTTAGTTATATCGATATGATGTGACGCAAAGAACGGAAGTCAAAAATGGGAATTATATTCGACCATAAAAATATTTGAAACATAAGATACTCTCTGAGACTCAACATATTTGAAGATTCCAAATACTTTTCATATTAACTGGTCTCAAAATACAAAATTTGTGACGTCGAAAAGGTCACAGTTCAAATTCCAAAAATGAAAAACATGTAATGTCGTAACACATTGCTCATTTAATGAAGCATCCAGTGACGGAAACTGTTTCTCGATTGAAACACCTAAATTTTTTAAAGAAATTATCTAATTAGCAAAAGTGACATTTTGTCGTACTAATATTTAATATAGATGGGAGACATTCATGTGGCATTACTGTAATGTTGGTTAACCCAAGTAAATAAATTCATTTGTCAATTAAAACTTATTGATTGGAAATTACAATGTGTACAGTAAATGAATGTATATATTTTGGATTTATCAGGTGAAAGGCTTCACAAAGTAGTCGGAAACTATGACGAGGTGTAAGAAAAGAGAGAGCACAAGACTAGTGCTTACCCGCCAAAAATTTAAACCAACCAGAGGTTTTGGAGTGTGAAAGACTTGTGTACAAAATATTGACATTACAACCACTACCAAAAAGAAGTTAAAAAGTGAAAATTGGATCAAAGGAAGGCAACTAAAATTAAGGTAGAGTTAAAGTTTCATGTGCACAATTTTTAGACGGATTATAACTATGTGAATATACCGATCGCGAATTGTTTTCATAACCCCGTGCTATTTATTTGCGGTCCAAGTAATCTAAAATTTAGCAGCAGTAAATGGCTTTAGCTAGTTTTACACAATGCTTTATAATCTCTGCCTTAAAAAACAGAGAGTTCAAACCGACCTAAAAGAAAGATAATTTTTACTTGGGATCCTTCCCGTGCTCAGTGGTAGAGAATGTACTCTAAGGCTTTGCAGTTTCGCTTTTAAGTTTTATACAGTATTGAGTTGCATGGTGATGTAGTGCAGATGTACATATAAAATGCTTATACCATGCTTGTTGTTAGTTAGGCAGTTTTATTCAGAGTAAAAGTATTTATAAAACGTATAACTATTTTATCATTTAAGAAAAATCTAGCATACACTTTAGCAGATGTGAATTACTGAAAAAAGCGAATGCGAATGTATAATCTCCGTTAGAATTTACAAATGTATTCAGCATATAATTTTCCAGCTATCATAAGCACGCAAGTATTCCACCTTGCAAACTTAGTCAAATAATACTGAGAAATAATGACGTGTCTTCCATTTAAACTAAACTTTTTCACAATATCCTTGCAATAAGATATTTCATCAAGTTAGCTGACGATTTACAACCAAGAATAATTTACTTGCTTAATAAAGCCTGACCACGGAGAATTGGATATAACGCAGTAAGTTATCAATTTTTCAGTATTTTTATTAATATTGTAAGCTTTTCATTGTGTTTTAGAACGAAAGTATTTTAATTACAAGCCCTGTAGCCTATATATCCGTTTTGTAATTTTTGATTGGTTTCCGATTTGTAAAGAGTGGCGGTTGGAAAATGTTTTCGGATGTTAAAGCAAAAGTTCCATTACTTAAACAAGGCGCAAATTGGATTTCATTTGATAATATTCATAGTGTTTACGAACAACTGATTGCGATTGGCGAATACAACAACATCAAAGGAATAATTCTGGCATCGTTTGAAATCGGCGATTCGACTGGGCAATGGTACCCTCGACATTCTATCCATGTAGCTGAAGTTGGCGCCACGGAACGCCACAGCGCCACGGAATGACTGAAGTTGGCGCCACGCCATGTCAGCGCCACGCTCACTGAAGTTGGCGCCACGCCCCGTGTCAGCGCCACGC
>JABASD010004789.1:0-14301 GCA_019776165.1 Pogonognathellus flavescens | reverse complement strand
AAGCCCTAAAAAAACTCCTCGGATTTGGACTTTTTATATCCTGAAACAAAAAACCTGCAAGCCAGAAGCTTGTAAGTCATAAGCATAAAAAGTCGATTTTGCTTGCATATCCGGGCTCTGTTTATAACTGTAAGCTTCACGTTTACAAGGTGCATTTCTTATTTAAGGAGCATTCTTGTATGTTATAGGGTCATTGGTTTTGTTTCATATGAACATATGAATTCATATGATATATAATTTCATATGATAGTGTTAATTTTTTTCATATTTTCATTATAAAATAAAATAATTGTTATAATGGAGAGTCCTCATATCGTATAACTCGAGCCAGTCGACTCCCGAGTAGGGTATGTTAAAAGTGTGGTCAGTGTGGTGATTCGATCAGACTCCTTGGCTTTGTAACTACTGTAAATCTCAATCATTTATTAAGTACCGTTAGGTACTTCAGGGGAATGGGTATAATGTCCGTCTGTCTGTCGTCGTCTATCTGTGCACAAAAGTAGTCGTGAAAATGGATCGGGTTAGTAGTGGTGGAAATTGATCGGGTTAGTGGTGGTGGTAATGGATTGGTTTAGTAGTTTTTGATATATATTTTAAAATAATGCTTTCAAAAATTCAGCTTAGATTTGTAATTTGGCTGAAGGTACTTAAATATATTTGTTTTAATTATAACATTTAAAATAATAATTATTATAAAGTTTTGTTTAACATATTGATACTATTATGTCTGTAGCGTAGTGTAAGTAAGCTTATACGACACATGTTCCGTCGCAAGTGCACTACTCATGCTGGGTATAACTTATTATGTAGGATCCTTTTGAACTGAGTTGGTTGTGTGCCCGCTGCGTGAAAAACATGTGATGGTTGAGCCCAATAGCGCCACACAGACAAAAGATGTTTTCATTGGAATAGCAGTAAAGTAATTCGTGATCGTGCGTCAGAAAACTTAACTAATCAGTTTTCTCTTTTCAGTGACTTGCTAATTCACTAAAAATCGTATTATAATCTGTTACCAACAAAGTAAGTCCGTTAATGGGTTAAACTAAATCGATGAAAGCAATTATTTTCGTAAAACCATTCGTGTTAATTATGCATGATGTAAAATAATCAGTGCATATTGACTGCGTGTTAAAATTTAAACACTGAAATGTATTACAATGTCCAATTTCTGCAGGTGCAGACAAAATGGGGAAGAAGAAAAGTAAAAGGAAGCCCCCAACTAAATCCAAGGCGATAGAACCTTTAGAAACTCAGTTTAATTGTCCTTTCTGTAATCACGAAAAAAGTTGTGATGTTAAAATGTAAGACATAAAATTGATAAACTGTAAACTAACACAGTCAACTTATAATATTTGAAATGATTACATATTCACCTAACTACTGTGGTTTGAAAAGGAAAATGTGATATTGTGTATTCTTATAAGCTTTAATCCCTTTTGTTGATAAAATTTTAATTGCAATTAAGTTCTTATACAAAATTCAAACAGTAAAGAGGGATAGTGAATATTATTCCTGACTGATTTAGTACCCATTGTAAAATAAACCTTCCAACGGTTTTCAGTGCTAAGAAATATCATTTTCCTTAGTATTAGTATGACAATTAGTAATTAGTGCACTTTTCTTGTATATTAAAAACAAAGGATATTGAAATATTTTACAGGGATAAAACAAGGAATACTGGTAGAATCACCTGCAGGGTTTGTATGGAGTGTTTCCAGACTCAAATTAACTACCTTTCGGAACCAATTGATGTATATAATGACTGGATTGATGCGTGTGAAACTGCCAACTAACAAATAGTTCTACTAATTCACATGCCACAGTTTGCGACTATTTTCCTCGTGTGTCACGGCTGGTATTTGTATTGTTTACTTAAATTAGGAATAGAAAAATTCAGTTTATGTAATATAGTTTGCAGTAATAATAATATCTTTTCGACAATTCTGCAAAATCATTTTATAATTCTCTATTCAAGATTATTGTTGTAAATACTAAAAGTTCTTCATCCTTTAATGTGACAACAGTTATTCATGTTTAATATGGTAACAGTTACTCATGTTTTATTATGATAATATAATATAGTTACTTTCATGTTTTAATAATATAGTGGCTATTCATTTTATAAATGATAATAAAAAATAAAGTTACAATTATAATAATATGACTGTGTAATAATATACTCACACATTTATTACAAAAAATTAAGTGTAGTAAGAATTAATTTTAAGCAGACATCCAATCACCCTCATTCCCATTAGGTACTACCTGGATTTGGAAGAAGCCAGAGTCTGGAAATAGAAAGATGCTTATAGATTTTAGATTCCTGTAGCTAGATACCGGATGCGCTCGGGGCGTGCAGAACGTGTATAAAATCAATTGATGGGAGTAAGGTACATTGAGACTAAAAGTTATACACTCCTCTACGTCTTGTATGTATTACATGATCATGATATATGCGCTCAACCTTAGTGGTCTGTGCTGTAATATCCGCTGAAGTGAGTGAGACTGGAATTTGCACATGGTTAGCTATAGTGCAAAATTCGGTTTATATGCCGGGGAAATAGCACAGGCAAGTGGCGTAGCAGAATTCCTGGAGCATTTACTTAATAATTATTTCATCAGAAATATTGATGAATCAAAAGTTAGTCCTTGGCATCAATAAAATAGTATAAGAAATTTTGTCATATATAATATTCTAAAGAAAACTTCAGTTACCTACTTAAAGTCGTGAATTGGCGAACTTCAGTTGCCTGACGTCTGGTCTGACATTGACAGCTAAGCTAAAGGTATATTCCATAAATAACTTAAATTTTTTATCGCATACCTATTGCAGCTTATTTTGAATTTCTTCCACGCGTACGGGGTAGCCATTTTAATTGATTTAAGAAGTTAAGAATAAATTGTTACATAACACAATTTTGTAATCTACGCAATACAGTAAGCAGTAGGTTTGGAATATATATATACTTTGCCGTTCCATTGTATTATTTTCATTTCATAGTAGATTTGACCTACATTTAATATTAAAGTTTTTATGCCTATTTGTGATACACACCTAAAATTTTATTTATATCATATTTGTCTTCAACAAAATTCTTTCCATTAAAAATACATCACACATTTTAATATTGCAGAGCAGAGTTGCATTGAATGGTGACTATCTAAAGAAACTGAAGAAGAAGCAAAACGTGCTGTGCTTGTGCTGTGTTGCACGGATCCTATACACTCGTACATTCTATAATATTTATTTTACAAGAGACGAAATAAATTCTTAACTAAACCCAAAATGGTGAAATTTTATGAAAACTTTTCAACATTCTTCTATTCGTGGGACCAATTTGCTGCAGCGTTTTGGAACAGATATCCGAATCCTTACAGGTGGAACTTCCTTTGTTTTTAGCATGTTATCTTCCTGTATGTTTTATATGGTTAAATAAATGCGTAATAAATAATATGGTAGTATACAACACTATATAGTTTATAAATGAAATGATGTTAACAAATTATTACACTCATTTACTCCAGTTCGCATGTACTATCGGAAGATATCCTTCTGAGGGAAATGAGAGGCGACTTGTTATACACCAGGCGACTTTTGACGAAAACGAACCGACTTCCGAAATGGGGTGAAGGACTTGTCAAAGCTGCCAACGTGGCCATAGTAGAGGAGTCTTACATCAATCCCAACAATAAAACAATTACAACCTACACAAGAAATATTGGATACACCCGAGTTATGGTAAGCTTTGATTTGTTTATTCCATTATTGCTTTTTATTGCCTTACCAAATATACTTCCTACTTCGAAATGTTATTGCACACTAAGAATATACTAACTAATGTTTTTGCGAATACAATACTAAATGAAGAAGTGATGTATTGGTATTTAATTTACATACTATAAATATTATACCTAATGTATTGCTTATTGATGCAGAGTGTCGTGGAGAAGGTGATATACAAACCAAATCCCCTGAACCCCAATGAAACTACTGCATCAAGATGGGCTTGGATAGGATCACAAATTTTCGGGTTTCGGAGAGCAATTGAAGGATTTGGCTTGGAGCGTTTTAAGAAGAACTGCTCCGAGGCAGTGCATGGATTTAATTATGTCCTTCAAGCGTTATTTCCACCTTTGAAAAATGATAATAATTCTCAGATAGTGTCAAACACTCTTTCCGTCTCACGATTTGGAGAGACGACGGAAAAAATTAAAGAAAAGGCGAGAAGAGCGAGTTTGATTGCAAAAGAGAAAGCTGGAGCCATCAAAACTGTTTATGTCGTATGTCAAGACACTGCGACGAATGTAGAATCATAATTGTTACATAAATTATGATTTATTTTATTGAATTTCACTGATGTAAAGATAATTATTAATAATTATTAATATACATCTCTATACAATGTGAAAACGCCGATGGCTTCTCCATATACGGCTCACCGTAATTAGCTCTAATGTAATTTCATTGCAGCAGCCGAATTAAAATTCATATGTATTCCACAGTATTGGGAAACTAAGCAGGTCCAAGTTCCGACAAACATGACTTATACCTAACAAGAAGGTGTATATTTATCCACACACTGTCTGCGTGGACTGACGACATGGTCTACGTAAACATTCGTTAAAACTATGTAACATACACATTCAAGCTATTCCCCACTGGTCAATCGCCAGTATCCACCACCCACTGTTGTATTTGTATTAGGTGCTATAGAATATCAAATCTCTATAGTACTCTCGTCATTTTTTGACTATTAAGGTGAATGAATGCAATGTTATAGCAATTAGGTATCTTATATAATCGTGATCATCGCCTCAGTGACAAAGTAAAATTATTATTAAGATAAAATTATTATTAAGGTAAGTATCTATAGTAAATGTAAGAATGAATGTTCAAAGTTGTAAAGCTTAAAAGAAGTTTTAGAAATAGCAAAAATGTGTATATTATTCCTATGAAAAGTAAAATGTCGAAATTGTAACTAATAAAAATATGGTATCCTCGCTATATAATTGATTATTTATTATGAAATGAATGCCTTCAAGATTACTTATTATATCATAGCATAGCTAAACCAAGAAGAGGACACTTGCGAAACCTCATGTAAAGGTTCCACCATTATATGACTATTTCAATTTTGTGTATTTTTATTATAATGTGTAGTGGCATATATTTATTTCCTGATTTATTACTCACATTAAAAAAAATTAAACTATAGCAATTGATCGATTGAAAATTTGACATTTTTGACTTCAATAATATCTTGCTTTACAAACGATAAATGCAATACGCCTCTCATATATACAATAGGTTGTATGAGAGGCGAGGACGGAAAACTTTTTTTTTTGCATAATGAATAATGACTAATGACAGATACTATGTTAAACTAAAACTAAAGCAGGGATAATGCGATGTGTAACCGTATACATGATTTTAGAAGAATAAGTTACTATGTATTAGATCATTTTACATTATAATTTTACTCAAACTGTTTTTAAATAAGGTTGATTCTGTACTTTTTCCGGTCACATCTTTGGTTCTGTTTGGTCTCTCTAGCAATCACTTGTATGACAATGAAATTGATTGCTTTATTCCAATTAAGGAAAGTGGAGAAAGGTTTGCAATGGTCATTGGTCTTATATCTTATACGGTATCTTTGTTATGATAGTCTCTTTATTCTCATGCTGGGGTGTTATTAAAAAAGGGGATGCTTGTGTAAGTATTTTTCATACAACCAATGCACCGCAACTTCAAACCAACATGTACAGTAGCAGACGCTATATGATTTTACATCCTTCTTCATTATTATCAATAGATAGAATAGATTGGGTAAATAATGTTTAAATCTTAATAATGTTTGTGTTTACTTTACAGGTAGTCGCTATGCACTCACGACTCACGTCAGCATCTCTGGATCATATTTTTCGTTGTAATATTGTCTCAATAAGCCACTACAGATCAATTAAACGACGAAGTCCTACTGCAACATACCAAACAATCAATACAGACTTATCACGAAAAGAACGAAGATGTAGACAAGACATGCCATGGATCCCTCAATCCCTCCCTGGCTTGACAATATTCAAAAGGAGGTATTTATAATTAGTATTTTTATAATTATAATAATTATACCAGAGATGTAAAACGCAACCTACTATACCTAACAATACGTTGTACAGATTTCCCTAATATTATGCCAGAAATATTTCTTATACCTAGGAATAGTATTGTATTATTTACGCTGTAAGTATATCCTTAAGATAACCAATATTTCGTTTTGCTTTGACTGTTGAGTACAACTAAGTTACTGTGGTATAACAATGTATAAAGACTGGGAGAATTATTGTGGGGTTCTCCTGGCACAAGTACTTAATTCCAATATGCTGCTGCATTTCTCAGAGCAATGGCAATGATACTTCAATTTGTCCTCGAGATTTGGCTCGCATTCCTTATGCTTATCCTGGAACGCCTGCCATGGTTATTAAGTAAAAGTAATGAAATTGCTTTATGCGAATAGGCTGTGTGTCTGTGTGTCTGAATGTCTGTATGCAGGATCAGATATGGCCCGGGACACTTTTCCCGCTTTCTATATCGTAAGTATGGCGGCGGTGGCGTAACGCGAGCGTGCTGGCAAGTGCAGACTGTGGATGGGACCGTAAGGCTCTTTGGCCAAAGAGTCCGGCCCTCAGGTCCCGTCCACAGTCTGCACTTGCAAGCACTCTCGCGTTACGCCACCGCCGCCATACTTACGATATAGGAAGCGGGAAAAGTGTTCCGGGCCATATCTGATCCCACAGATCATGCATATTTCTATTGTACAAAAAATCTTTTACTTGCATTGCCCAATTATACTCAATTTGTCCCATACTAATGTCACTTAAATGCACCAAGTTGTCATAACATGCTCTGAGCAGACTGTTCTTTGGTTTACATAATATACGCGCTAAGAATTTTAGAACACATTTAACTATAAATATTTCAACGCTTTGTATATTCGTTTCAAGTCTTACTCTATGCTGTGGGGTATTACCAGGTAGATACAGTAATTTCTTCCAGAATTTTATTTGGAAGCTAACTATGTCCTCAATATATCGTAATCCCCATATAGGGATACCATACAATAATACAGATCTCACCATAGAGTTAAAAAGATTTTCTTGTATTCTAATGCTAATTAATTTTCGCTTTGCAGAAAAGTTCACAAAGATTCGCTGAGGCTGAGTTTGCTTTTTTAACAAAATAATCTCTGGTAGAGCAAATAATATTCGTGTACATTAGTGGAATACCAAGATACGTATAATAATTAACAATTTTAATTCTATCATTTCCCCAATAGAAATTTAAATCCTTATTGGTGATCCCACCTCTTCTAAATATAACTACCTTAGTTTTACTCAAATTAACGCGCAGGTCATTCTTTTTAAAATATTCAATGAGAACATTTATTTTATTCTGCAAATTACCGGGCGTATCGGCCATTAGACAGATGTCATCGGCGTATAAGAGCAGATGTATAATGTAACTGCTAATGTTAATTTTTCTAAGACATTAACGATATCATTTATAAAGATAGTAAATAGTTTTGGCGACAGTGTTTCCCCTTGCAGAACAGATTTTTCAACATCAAATACATCTGTAATTCCGCTTGAGGTACGAATACATGTATGGGCCTTGGAATACATAGATTTGACAATGTTTATAAACTTAGTGCTAATACCTGAGTTTTTCATTTTCTCCCATAAAATAGAATGATTTATACTGTCAAAACATTGCCTCACATCAATAAATACTGTATACAAATTACGTTGCTTAATTCTTAACCTAAGTTGTATTATAGAATTTAAAATAAAAATTTGATCAACAGTTCCGGTCTTTTCCCTAAAGCCAGCTTGGAATTCTGACATCTTTTCGTACTTGTTACACCAGTTGCTTAATCTATTACAGAGCATAATAGTGAATAATTTCAATGTTGTGTTTAATAGCGAAATTGGGCGATAATTAACGGGGTTATTAGGGTCAGATTTTTAAAAAATAGGCACAATTACAATTTTAACCCATTCTTTCGGCAGATTGCCTGGGTTACAGTACATATCATTGAAAATATTTAACAATTGTTGCTGAAGCTCAGTGTTCAGGTTTTTTAGCACTTCATTCGGCACACCGTCATAACCTGGGGCCTTGTTCCTAGCTAATTTTTTAATTGCTATTGACAATTCAAACATAGTAAAATCGCTGTCTAGTTGTTGGTCTTTTACATTAGAGTCCTCGGTTGGCTGCTGCTCATTATCATAGATGGTATTGTTATTACAGAATATTTTTGAATAGTGATTAAACCAAGTATCTTTATCTATATTACAATTTTCGCCCTTGTATTTACTCCTGAAATGATTTATAGCCTCCCAAAATTGTTTAGAGTTTTTCGATGATAGTATTAAATTACATACATTTTCATAGAAATGATTTCTTTTCAAATCACAAATGTTCTCATACAATTTTTTACTCTCAATATAAACAGTTTCGAATTCACTGTGTTCGTCTATTTGGTCATTTCTTTTGATACCCCTCAGATGTCTCAACTTTTTGTTTGTATCTTTTTTTGCCATTTTGCAATCATTATCAAACCATATTGGGTTGTTAAAGTTGTTGTTTGGCTTATAAGTAAATTTTGTCTTCATATTACATTGCGTGGCAGCAGTATATATTATGTCAATAATATTTACAATGTTAATTTCATTGTTTTGTCCCATTTGCAAGTTTTGCAGTTGCTGTCTAAACAGTTGTGACTTGTCTGCGTCCCACTTAATCTTATTCATTCTATACATTACGGCATTATTATTGTTAGAAAAAGTCTTATAATTCTTTAACTTTAACATTAATGGCGCGTGTTTACTTTCTATTGCATGCAATACATTAAACTCGGTTGCTCGAGATATTAAATCAGGTGTAACACTACATAAATCAATTACACTGCAGCCTAAACTTGAGATGTGTGTAAAATTTCCATCTAAATCACCATATATTTTCCCATTGCACACTGTCAATTTGTTTTCATTAAATAAGTCAAGGACTAGTTTACCTCTTGAGTTTGAAGTTGAATCTGAGCTGATCCTTGTTGCGTTTATATTAATAGTGTTGTTTTGAAGTGGTTCGTCCGGTCGTCCGGAAAACAATCAAAATATAACATTTTATTGTTTTCGGTAATTATTATTGATAATATTAATTTAATCCGTTCTTGTAATTTTCAATAATTTTTCAAACAAACAATTGAGCGTTTGAAAGCTTTTTGCATGTCTAATTTTCCGTCTCCCTGCTGAAGTGACAACTGACGGTTGTAAAATCAGCCGAGAGAAAGTGAAGAGGCAGTCAATTAACAATTTATAGACCATTTATATTAATAACCCTGATCTTACATTTCAGATTCTGATGATATTGAACGCCAATAACTTGCAAGCGTAGATGGTTAAAGAGGATGACAAATCTTGGCGTTAATCTGGCGATGTAATTTGGAAATGAATACGAAGCTAATGTCAAAATTGATCATAACAATGAGCGAAGAACATTGTTTTAACTGTAAATGTAATTGGAGAAAACTGAGAAAAGACGTCTTATCCAACGATTGCAATGAATATGCAGAATTACTCTCGGTGTTTCCGGCGGATTTAAAACACGTATTCGCTTACGAAGAAACTTGGACTGGACACGGTCCTTTATTTGTTTGTACTTCTCTGCAATGCGTCCTTTCTTAAATTACGAGATGCGAAAACAAACTTTTCAGGTCGAACAAGCCATTCATCGAAAATCGCCCTTTTACTAAGCAGGAGTAAACGCATTTTCCTAAATGGAAATGATCAATGTCTTCAATCTGAAAGTGGTGGAATTCTGAATAAAAAAAAGTGTCATTTGAACCGTGCAGAGAACGATTTATTAGAAGAGATTGAAGCAATTCTTCCAGACAAAGAAGAAAATAATGAAAGGGGACCATTTGGTATTGACAACGCAACATACAATTTGCCGGCTGATTTGAAAATAATCGAATTTCAAGAAAAGCGTCCAAAATTGCAAGTGAAAAAGCTTTTGTTGATTGTGGGAAATAGAGTTTTGCTCAACAGTGAACGAAAGAAAACACAACTAATTAGAAACAACACAAACAAAGAACATCAAGAATTAGTCACTTGTGACAAATGTGGTCGCAATTTTCAAGACTTACAACTTCTACAAGATCACAAGAATGCAGCACATTTGGATTCCATGGAATACAAGTTTTCTTGCCAATTTTGCCCATTACAGTTTTCCATGCAGTGGTTTTTAAAAAATCATGTACAATCTCGCCATAATGGAATAGAAATTCGTCATTCCTGCCAAGTATGTCGTCAAACGTTTCAGAACGAAAAAGAAAGGAAAGAACACACTTTTAAGAAACATGATGTCAGAGAACATCCATTTAAATGCGTCAATTGCGTGGAAAGTTTTGCAATAATCCAAGATCTAAGGAGTCACCTCCTGCAACATCATAAAGCATCTAAACAAGCGGAAGCAGCGGGTAATAAAGATAATATTATATTGATTTTAAAATTGAATAATTATATCCCCATTAAAGATTTACATTTTAAAACAAGTGGTTGTATTTGTTGACAGAGTCGAACATTAAGCTGATGTCCAAGCAGTGCAACTATTGTGCTGAAAAGTTTTCTACAATCATTGAGCTTCGAGAGCACATTAAATTGGCTCACGACAAACCAAATTTTGAATGTGAAATATGCAAAAAATTATTTATTTCTCAAGCAGAATTGATTTGCCATCAAAAAACTCACAAGAGTTGTGATTCGTGCCATAAATCTTATCCAAAATTTTCTCAGCTAAGGACCCACATTGAAAATGTTCACCAAATGGACGCAAGTCGACAATACTGTTGTGAAATTTGTGGACAACGATATTTTTCGTCTATTAAATTACTTGCGCATTACTCTTGGCATTGTGATGTGAGTGGTCCTAGACATTTTTGCAACGCTTGCAATATATCGTTCAAGCTTCGTCATCAATTAAGTCATCACATTAAAAAATGTCACACAAGAACTTTGTCAAAATACAAATGTGAGCACTGTGACGAAGAATTCAAAGTAAAATATCAACTTCATGTTCATATGGAAACTGTGCACAAGGCGAAGTGTGATTTCGAATGTAAAACTTGCGGAAAAAGATTTTTGACGTCAAAAAGTGTTTCTTGTCACAAACGAATACATACCATGGCCACCAAATTCCACTCGGGTTATGACAAAATACAAAATCCAATAGCACGCCAAACTTTTACTGATGTGGACAAAATAGAAGTGACTTCTTGTTTTTCCCCAGATTCCTTGTTATTTACCTGTCCGATTTGTTCTAAAGCATGTGAATCGCAAACACATTTTATTAGACACCTCCGACTTCTTCATGATGTAATGGGTTTTAAGGATCCTAATATTAAGCTAGAATCAAACATTAAAAGTCCACAGTGCGAAAAATGTTTCAGTAGAAAAGATCTTCTTAAAAAGCATCAAAGGAAGAAACACATGGATAATTCAGCAGTATTTATTCCTAATGAATTTGAGTGCCCCTATTGTTCCAGGATTTTAAAAAAGTGTGATTTTGTAAATTTTGTGGCTCATATTAAGAGACATGAAATTTTCATTAGTTCTGTCAATAACAAAACAAAAGTGGAGATTGAAAAGGAACTATCCGAATTTTATAATGAAAAAGACAACACTTACACCTGTTTTGATTGTAATACAAAAATCCAAAGGCAGTCATATTTTTTTAATCATTTGAAGTGTAAGAGACATTTGAATGAATTTAAAGTTATATTTCGCGATGAGAAAGAAAGCAAAGCTAAATTCCAATTTCAGTGCCCAAAATGTCCAAAATCCTTTCCAAGTTCAAGTTTGCTGACAAAACATAAGGAAAGGCATAGTGTAAATAGAAACAGCAGTGATAAAAGAAAATCTCAGTAAATCTATTCTTTGTAATTTCGTTTGAGAATCACCTAGAAATTTCAAAGCAGACTTTATAAAGAACATACAACTGTAGCCGCACAATGAGATGACCAAATTTAATTGCGGACATCTTCATGGAATAGATATTATTTAAGTGAGAAATAACACGGAGTCGAAAGATTGGAGTAAAGGGAAGGTTGTTGAACATAATTGTAACTATTATTATATTAATTTTTTTGTTTGTTGTGAAACAAAATGAATTAATCTAACATTTAGTATATATAATTTAGGTTAGGAATAAAACTGCATTATAATTTTAATAGTGTTTTCTAAAATAGTTTTACTGGGCCAACTGAGTTCAAAAAGCGTTTTAGTCTCGTGTTTGTATCTGTAGACACTTTCATTATTATTATAATTTCTATTCAAAATGATAAATTTCCAGACAAAATAAAATTGTACCCTTGCGAGAAATTATATGGAAAACTTTCCACCAACTTCTTTATCGTCTTTAATGCGTACTTTATGAGTTTGAAGTCATCGCTGAAATAAACGACTTTAAATTTCATCACAAACAGTTTATGTATTAGAACTTACAATCTTTTAGATAGCTACCTAAGTATAATAATATTTAATTACCTTAGTTAATATACGTAAGTTAATTTAGTAATTAATAGTTAGTATTGAACTTGAAATCGCCGACGCAAAGAATATTATAATATTAGCTTGCCAACAATTAAAAATGCTTTTAATTTTATGAAATATTTTTCAATTTTTCCTGTTATAAGAATCTATGGGTATGTGCTGTGATTTGCGTCGCAGCTTTGTTCTCGGTAAGCGTTTAGCATTAAAAAACGTAAATCGACGAACACTGCGAGACTGCGACTGACGAGTAGTTTGACTCAGGTGATTTGTGCTAATTGTGCTCGGTGTCAGTAAGACTTGCAATTGGAAAACTTTAACACAAAGACAACAGCTAATTGTATTTTGCGGAGATTTAATTGACAATAACACCTTAATTGTTCTTTTCACACTACCGACGATTATTTTGACGAAAACCTTTGTGCTCGGCGTCAGTAAGACTTGCAATTGGAACACTTTAACACAAAGACAACAGCTAATTGTAGTTTGCGGAGATTTGATCGACAATTACCACGATAATTGTTTTTTTGATACTCCGGAAATAGTTAGTGGATTTGAAATCAATATTTGACAATTCAGAGAGCGTCACGTCAAACAATTATCAGGCTATCTATCTCTAAAAGCAATAAAATAAAATATTGACATTTTTAAATCATCACTTCATTGAATAATCAAAGTCAACATTTAAGAAGTAGGGTCTGGACATTTTGTTTCAAATTTTGTTTCAATTCGAATATTTAATTTAAAATACATTCCAGTATTAAAACGACAAAACCCAACAGCATTTAGGAAAGTGCTTTTACTATTGAATTCTTTATAATTCAATTTCTCAAAGAAAATGTAATGAATACAATTTTCAATTTATTCAAGGTAAAATATGTCTTTCCACAATTTATTCCGAGGAATGGAACGAGAACAAGGTTCTCGTCGGTCCCCAGGGCAAGAAACTGCTGCATCTGCTGCTGAAGCCGTACTTCCTGGCCCAGGAATGATAAACTCTAGAAGAGGAAGGCAAGTTCCCAGCACCCGAAGCCCGAAGACACCCGAAGACGACACTACCCGAACAGTCGGCCGACAGCACTCCGAAGACGCTTCTCGGGTCACCTTCGGTTTCAAGCTACCCTACCCGAAACCGAAGGCGACGCTTTCGAAAACGATCCTAACCGACGCCGAAGGCGACCCCACCTGAAGACCGAAGGCGAACCTACCCGACAACTACATGTCCATGACCCACATTGATTACTATAGATTAGAAGCGTTAGTCTCTGCCTCTCTGCCTCTATATTCTGTCGAAGCCCATTAAAGCCAGTATGATACATAACCTCACATACACCAATACAACCAGTGTGGCACATAACCTTACAACACTCACAGTCAGTAAGAAACCGAACTGTGTGTGCGTGTTGTACCACGTTGTACCACGTTGTACAGAATCTGAATTAGAGTTATTCGCGCGTTATGGAAATAAATGATGTTGCCTATAATGTCACGATAATACAAATTGCAGATTACTGTTATTGCAATGAAAAAGGGTTCATGTAATGAACGGGTTACCGCTAGTAGGCGTTCAACACAATATACATGTATTTGATTGGGGCGAAAGATAATAGCTGCGATTTGACCCCCAAGGGGGCTCCGAAAGTGAAAACGATAGAGGA
This sequence comes from Pogonognathellus flavescens, assembly GCA_019776165.1. Lineage (NCBI taxonomy): Eukaryota > Metazoa > Arthropoda > Collembola > Entomobryomorpha > Tomoceridae > Pogonognathellus > Pogonognathellus flavescens. Next base: position 37 of record JABASD010004789.1, on the reverse strand, counting down.
AAATGTTTGCTTTTGTGTCAGGAGTAGCATAGTGTTG